>PVJO010002593.1:8236-97919 GCA_004026905.1 Hystrix cristata
GGCCGAGAAAACACGCAGTCTGCCCAGATCCTCTACTTTCTGCGTATTAGCAGGTGGGCCAGAGACTGGTCAGCACTGTTGATGGTTTGCTATCTATTTGTGGGCTAAGTCCAAGGTCCAGTATGAAGACACCCGCGACACCAAACCGTGGTGTGCAACCCAGTGTTTATTAGGATAAAAGCACAGGTTTCTTTCAATTGGTCCTGAATTCAGGTGATGTTAAAAAAATGGGCATCACTTATTAGTCCCCTAAACTCCCACAACCTGAAGAAGAATCGGGATATATATATGTATACACACACACACACACACACACACATATGCACACATTATTGATTTAGGGTTATATGTTTCCATATTTCAAGCTTTTTCTTATTTCATTCATGAGTAGGTATTCTGACTTACATATTCATGTACTGAGTTTGGTAAAGAATCATCAAGAACAGGCCCATTTTCTGGATCAGTAAGGTTAAAATCCAAAGTTATTCTCACAGAGTCCTGAAAGTCATGCTTGTCCTAGAGGTTGAAACATAACAATATGTCATTGGTATCACATAATCCAAAGTTATTCTCACAGAGTCCTGAAAGTCATGCTTGTCCTAGAGGTTGAAACATAACAATATGTCATTGGTATCACATTTGCTCGATGTTCTGATCTTTGAGCTTCCTTCTTCTGCCCCCAAGACTTACCAGAACCTTCTTGTGCAACTAACCTGGCTTATGATCTCACCAGGCTTTTTCTTCCCTGGAAAGGGACAGTTTTTCTGTTTTGACAAGGGACACAGCTGGAAAGCAGGGACCTCAGGCTATGACCAACTGATTCACTACGGCTCCTTAGAAGGGCCTGCTGGTGACTTGTATAATATTATTTCTCTTGAGGCTTCAGCTAAAAATCAGTATGCAACACAGTACTTCCAGAAAAGTCCCCTAAACCTTCTTTAAACTAAGTCACACATCTATATATAATACTATATATATATACTGCAATATATACATAGCTCTACAAGAATTTTATAATATAAACTGATATGGAAATGTAAATATGACTAATATTAATACTATCATCAACAGCCTTCATTTAGAGTGTTCAAAATTATGAGCTTTATATAAATTAGTATGAATTATTTCAATATTCCTCAAAGATGAATCACTCTTAGTGTTCTTATTTTACAGATGATAAACTGAGCCTCTGAAACTAGGATGTTCTGTTCTTCTGGCTTCCTTCTTCTGCCCCCAAGGCTTACTGGAACCTTCTTGTGCAACTAACCCAGCCTATGACCTCACCAGGCTTTTGTTCCACTGGAAGGGGACAGCTTTCTGCTTTGACAAGGCACACAGCAGTCACTCAGAATGAGAGAAGGCTAAGCAGAATAAATACTAAAATGTTCATTAAAATCCAAAAGAATTTTGGCACTTTTGAAATTAGTCCGTTCCTTTAAATACAGTCCCTAGACGTGGCTTAGACATTGAACTTGTGAATGGACACCGACAGCAATCACGTTCAGTAGGCTACAAGTAGTGCTTCAAATTTCATACCTGTTCTAACTCCTAAATGTTCACTTCTGATGAACTGAACAGGAGGGATGACACCGGTTTTATTTTATCAGGTCATAGTTAGATCTTAGTGTTAACAGAATAAATTTATTTTGATATATAAATATATGTATATCTCATGGGGAATATTGACATGAAGATCAATGAGGAAGAATAAATGTGTACACCAGGATGCAGTTTCTGACGCTTTTCTGCCTTAAAAATTTGCAAAATGTAAAATATGAGTACATGAAGTATATGGAAATAAGTCAGAGGCGGGAAAATCAGCCTGTATTCATGTTCAAGTTTCTAACTCTTAATCTTGTTTACTAAAATCAGTGTTTCTTCATTATCTCCATTCTGCTATCTTACAAACTACAGTCATGTACATTTTAAGAAAATGTTTAAGAATTCCTGACCTCAATTGGGAACACTCTCCACATACGCAATATCTCAATAAAATACATCGAAAATGATTCAAACTGGTTTACCCACCACCTCTAGAGTGGTGGGTAAGCCTCATAGTTCTCAAGCCTCTCTCATTCACTGAACTAGAAAGAAAGTAAAGAAGCACGGAGCCTGAGGTGGTAGAAGATAACAGAATTTTACTTCTTTAATCTAAAGTGAAAGACTGTGATATATAGCTCAATAAAGCCCACAAGCATATGGCCCAATAATTTTCTCTCAGGGCAGCTAATTAATCACTTATCATACACACTTACCAGACAAGGCTCACAGAGGTGAGATAATGCTTTCAAATTAAATAAATGAATGAATGAAAAAAAAGGTGAGTAAATGAAAAAGGTTTCTTATCAGTTATTACATGAATGTCTGATACACACAGGGAAGATTAATGATAGTTTTATGAAATATATTTGGAAATAATAAAATCAGACCTGTGATTTTCTGGTAAGAGTGAACAAGCAATATAAAGTTTATATTGTGCACTTTGAAATAGAATGGTAATATAGTACAGATGTCTTATTTCAAGCTTGACTGACTAGAAATAAGACATCTGTACTATATTCTTAATTTGGAATAAGACAGCTACAGTATATGATTTACTTGCCAACATGTAGAAGGAGTGCTTAGTGCATTCTGATTCTCTAACTGTGATGTTTCTTTGAATCTTTCTCTCCTGAGTCCCAGAGAAAAAGCTTCGTGATATCTGTCGTAGGGAATCTAGGGTGACACGGTACAGCATGTCTATGAAAGTAAAAGAAAAAATTGACAGAAATGTTTATTTGAAAGTGACTTTCATACGATCAACTCATTAGTGTTATAGAAAAATCTCTTGAGCAATCAGTGAATGAAAAGTTCCTATTATTCAGCACATCCACATTACTGCAGTACAGTAACCTCAGCTATCACCAAGATAATCTCGAGGAACTCTTAGAGAATGGTTGTGAGTTCACTATGCTCCTAATGTTTAATTATACTTACTTTAATGCGTGTGCCCACACAAGCACACTCATGCACACTTATATCTCATTTACTGACCATGTGTGTGTTCACTGGATTTTCCCTTAAAGTAATTGTTTTAGTTTAGAAATACTGGAACACCGCCTGGAATATTGATTATATTATATTTCAATAGAGTAAAAAATGGGTATTAATAATATTTTTATCTTTTTAATAAAAAGATTCATCTTAGATTATGTTAGAAGATTATGCTCATTTTAGATTATGTTCGAAGGACTATTAAGTTCAATAAAATAAGCATACCACAATAAGGAAAACAAGTGAAATCTTATACTTTGTATGTGGGCTACAATCTTTATTTGATTGTCTAGTTAACAAAAATGAAGACTGAAATAATGCTGTACATTGAAATTTAAATCATTATTATATTTTATTTACCTTCTAGTCGGGGGACTATTTCAGAGCATAAACACACATGGAGAGGAAATTGGTTTTGAGGATTATTGTTTTTTCTCATTGTACTTACATTGTTTACTTTTCTGTAGCTAATGACCTTCATGGCTTTGATGTCAAAATATTTAAACACTACTAAAAACTGTTTAGAAAGCACAGTGCGTAGGGATGAGGGGGTGCAGAGGGTCTACATAGAACAAGGCTTACTCTATAAAACCAGGGTCACCTTCTCCACTGAAAGACTGTCTGGGCAGCCAAGCACCTGGGTCCTGTGTAATACCTCTTCCCCAGAAGGGGGCAGGAAAAGGGAGAGGGAGCTTTGTAAAAATTTACAGGAAGGAAAACTGGGCTCATTTGGAGCCCATTTCTAAATGCTGCCTCTCTCTATATCATAGCATGAGACAGTTTATAGTAAATAAGAGAGCCAGAGGACACTCTGTAATGCTGAGGTCATTTCACACAAGCATGTAATTTTTCCTACAGAATTTATGGGGTTTTGTAATCTATTCCTTGTACAGTGAAACTATTTTCAACAGCTTATGGGGCAAGTGCAGTGGGCAGTTCACCATGGCTAGGGAACTGCAATATCCTACTGGATCTCATCATGCTGGAGCAAATATATCATTCTCTGCCCAAAAGAACTATGCTTATGCTTACCAGCTTCATAACTCAAGTCTTCTTTAGACCTCAATTTCACATCAAAACACATTGTAGCATTTATGCACACTGTTTCTTTTCCCTCCACACGGCAGTTTTTCTTTTGAATATTCACTTTACTGGGTTCAAAATTCATGGTGACTTTAACTACAGCCACATCTCGGGACCTGCAAACACATAAACAATGGTGATTACTTTCACATTTTACATCTAATGAATGCCATCAACTCGAGAGCCCAATGCGAGTGCACTGGAGAAGATCCTCCTTCGTGTATCATATGGGTTTTCAGGAATCCATTCTTTAACACGGGAGATTACGCCCTGTGTGCTGAGGAGATGCAGGTTTTTTAGACCATTTGGGGCATTTGGTTCAAAGGCCAAAGTTCTAGTTTTGCTTGTGATAGAAAAGAGATGCAAACAAGCGCCCAAATGCAAACTCAGAACCAAAACTCTATTTGGGGTATTTCTAACTTTTGAATTTAGAGAGTCCTAGAAAACTCGGGGTGCCCTGGTTAGCTTTCATGTGGACTGTAATACTTGTCTGGTCCTGTGGCTTCAGCGCTGCCTGTTTCTGGGAAGCGTAAGTAGAATAATGTTCGAGGTGCCATGTTAAGCACGTATGTTATTTCATTTAATTCCTGAATTACCTTTAATGATAAGAAATACACTAGCCTTCCTCTTATCCACAGGTTTGCTTTCCACAGTTTCAGTTATCTGTGGTCAAGCATGGTAAAAAATGTTAAATGGAGAATTCCAGAAAGAAACAATTCATACATTGTAAATCATGTGCTGCTCTGAGTAGCTTGATCTTGCACCTTCCTGGTCTGTCCTACCTGGGATATGAAGCATCCCTTTGTCAAGTGCATCCACACTCTGTGTCCCATCTGCTCCTTACTCACTTGGTGGCCCCCTCAGTTATCAGGCTGACTTCAGGTATTCACTGGGGGTCTTGGAAAGCACCTCCACTGATAAGGGAAGATTGTATTATTATCTTTATTTTGTATGTGAGGTAACTAAAGTAACTGAGACTCTGACCTTTTTACCCAAGGTCAAAAGGTGTTAAGAAGGAAAAAAACTTGGATTTAATGTCATTCCTTTTCATTCTAAAGCCTAGCGATTTCCACTGTTCCAAAATGGTGGGAGAGTTAGATTTTAGGCAGGCAGAATATGTGGAATGTGAGTTCACTGCTTGGGAATGAAGTCAGAATAAGTGTTGGACATCTTTACCTGGTTTCTCCTTTGGGAACAGAACCAGCTCTTTATAACTAGATTTCTTCTGAATACTGATGTCTCTTCTATCACCTCTGCTCTTCACCTTCCATATGTATACAGCTAGTACCTGCTTTAGCATTGCAACACTTAGTCTTTATGTTCTATTATCCTGGTTTGCTTCATTCTGCTGTTAACAGAGTCTGGGATATGGCAAGTCACCTGTTTCTGTGAATCAGGTAAATGAAATAAGAGCCAAGTATTCCTAAAAGCTTGTGCATAATTCAAAATTATGGATACTTTCTTGTTTATATACTTCTTTTAGAAAATTTCGTCCTTCTCTACACCTTCCCTGTATTAGTTAGGTTTCCTGTTGCTAAGACCAAATTCCCAGCACTCACAGCCTAAAGAAGAAAATCATTTATTTGGCTCACAGTTTCAGAGGGTTGAGTTCGTCATTAGCTGGCTCCCAGGCAGAAATATCACGGAAGCAGGGTGTGGCATAGTAAAGATACTTTGTTCATGGCAGCAAGAAACAGAACAGGAGAGCAGCATCAAAGAGGAGAAATCATGGGACCAGATATAGACCCCAAGATCACAGCTCTAAGGTCCAGACAGACACACCCAGAAGTGTGCTTTTCTAATTCTCTGTGCAGCTCCCAGGCCGATCCAGTTGATAATTAAGCTTAACTGTTACAACCCCCAAAACATAGTATCTATTTTAGTCTCAAATATATGGTAGATAAGCAAATTGAGTTACTTCTACTTGTCCTTTTAATACAGCTTCTTTGTTCCTAAGATTCATTAATTACAACAGCTTTTGCAAGTGAAGAACTTGGATCTATTTAATGGAGCATGAAAGGAAACATATTTGGTATGGAACACGCTCCAGTCATACGCTGAGATCTGGAATTATTTGTGAAATAGGAGCAGATTATAAAATACGTACTGGATGTTATAAAATACTTACCAGAAAAGGGCAGCACCACCCAGGCCCCCAATAGTCACATCAGTCAGACCATCACCATTTAAATCCATTTCTCCGTGGATAGACTGGCCAAAAAATTTCAGTGTCTTGCCATCCCCACCTGATGGAATACGCTGTGAAAATTCCAGCAGTGAGTTTCATTTCAGAAGACTGTTAGAACAGTTTAGAATAAACCTGAGAATTTCGATTGGCTAACAAAAACTAAAAATTCTTTTAGGAATCAAGAGGTACCTCATGTGGAGACAAGAGGAAATACTCAGGTGTTCCTAAAGGACATTGTTCTTTTTATTGTACAGAAAAACTCACTTCTGGGTTACTGACATTAGAAAAAAAGGGAAAAATATATAACATTATCCTGTCTAATCCTCTAGAGAAACATGAGTAACTGGCTCTAATTTCTAGTTCCTTTTCATTCTTATTACTCAGAGATATTTAAAGTTACTGGACACCTTGAAAACATATCATACATGCAAGGAGAGGAGTGGGTTATTCTAGGGGTCAAACTGGGGCTTGCCAAATTTTGTGGCTGGTTATAAATAACACATTCTATTAAATACATTTCCAATGTACAATCTTCTTTGCTGTGTATTAAAAATTGTATTCACATGTACCCATGAGGTAGGGAGGGCACAAGGGAATATGAAGCTCTTGAGGGCTAGTCTGTGCACATCACCATAAATGATCTGTTTGTTATCCGTGTTTCTTGACTTAGCATCAGTGAAAGCTCATGCTGTTTGAATAGACTCTGAGGGCAAGGAGACAGGACTAGAAGACCCGCCCCAAACTAAGGGTGTTCTCATCCTCCTGATTTCTACTTAAAAAACATAAAACGAAAAGTCAAATACAGCAAACCAAATGGAAATTTTTTATGCTTAAACTTGTGTGTCTCTCTGGAAGTAGTTCCATATTTTTTTCAGCAAACAAATCAGGGGGTCTTGAAGAAGCTGATTCAAGATCATTCGGCACATCAGCAGCATCTCTGCTTCTCCTGGAGATGAGTAAGCGCGTCCTCACTTATTCCTTGTGAAAGCATTTGCCTATAACTAAATAAATCTAAACCTAATATTCTGTTTTGTTTGTTTCAAACTGCACATTAACTTACCACTATTTTACAAAATAAATTTTTTATGAAAATCTATTTCACTAAATGACTAAAAAAATGTTCATTTTTAACCTCAAATGCCATTCTGTTAAATTTGGAGGAATAATACTAAAGGAATAAAGTGATAAAACCAAACAAAGAAAACCACTTCATATGTTTCATGGCTCCGTGTGCTTCACTGGTTAATATTGTCCAACTTTACTTAAGTATATAATGCAATCAAAATTCTTTTCAGTACTGGGGATTAAACTCGGGGCCTCAGGCACACTAGACAAGCACTCTGCCACTGAGCTATAACCTAAACCCTTTTTAAAATTTTATTTTGAGATAGAATTGTGCTGAGTTGTTCAGGCTGGCTTTGAACTTGTGATCCTTTTTTGGTCCCCTGAATAGTTGGGATTAGAGGCGTGCACCACTGCACCTGGCATATGAAAACTTTTAACAGAAATTAATCATTTATGAAATAGATACAAGGGTTGTTACTGAAATGAAACCTTTACTTTGTTCACTATTAATGTCATTATGACTTTATGTAAAGTTAAACACAACTTTATAATTGATGAATAGGTTCTAAGACCTCTTTTGAATGTGGAACCAGAAACTATGCAAATGAAAAAAAGAAATAATGCAAGCACAGGGGCCTGAGTTCGATCCCCGGCACCACAAAAAACCCCCCCAAAAAACAAATAATGTTTTGATTTATTTTTATGGTACAAAAACTAGAAAGTCTTTAATTCTATTTTACTTATAAGCATTTTTTCAATGCTTAACTATGGTAGGATTATATAAAGGCAGACAATTGCATTAGAACTTCTTTAAACTGCTATGTTTTTATACTGCATTAAATGGTTCTTTAAATTAATATTTTTCTCATGTCTGAAGAAATTAAATTTATAGAGCTGTTAACTGACAATAAATTTAAAACAGGAACAACAGAAATAGCCTGTAGGTTAAATTTAATTTTTCAAATATTTTCCAAGAAAGATTACTTGTGAGAAAATTACAAATTTGAGAAGACAAAATTCATCTGATGAAAATACACCAATTTAGTTCATAAGTATAAATTTAATGCAGTTTTATCATAACAGGTTGAGCACTGATTATAAAAATAATACTCTCATCTCCCTTATTGTCTAAACCATATAATTTTCCCTTATTCAGAAAGGAATATGTTCTCTTTAGGATGAAACACTGCAGCTGTCAAGTAGCATTGTTACAAAGTGTTCCTTTTGGTTTTGCCTTTTTTTTTTTTTAGCTTTCTGGATATGTATTTATTTATTTTTCAATTTTTATCTCTTGTTAGTACATGTTCGTAGTAAATAATGATTACACTCCTCATGGGGAGTTGGTACAGGTACGTACTACCCATCTTAATTCTTTTTTCAATCCCTTCCCTTCCTCCCCCATCTTTTGGTCTCCTTCCCTTTTGTGAAATATCTCTCTCCCTATTTCCTATGACCTATCTTTTACTTTACTTTTTATTTATATTTTGGGTTTCTCCTACAAGAGAAACAATACAATATTTAAATTTAAATAACAATTGAAAAGAAACCAGGTAAAAGTATAAAATATAAAGTAATTGCTCTATAAAGAATACTTAGAAGAAGATTAAATCTAGTTTCCCAAAAGAGTCAGAAATTAAATAACTCATGAAATAAGACAAGAAATCATTGGGACGGAATCCATTTAGCACTGACGGGCGAGAATCTATAGTTTTAACTTCTTACTTGTGCATATTCTTTCCTTATAGTCTTGCCACTGCCGTGATAAATGTATACAGCTCCAGCGTGATCATCTTCCAGCGGCGCGCCTATCACGATGTCATTAAATCCATCAAGATTGAGGTCTTTTACAGCAGCAATAGCGGTTCCGAAACGAGCCCCGCATGGCTCGTTTTTGTTTTCTTTTGTACATGAATTGTGTTTGAGAGATGAGCAGCAAGTCTGCTTAATTGGTTCCAGGCTCATTTGATATTCAAATCTTGTCTGGAAGAAAGATAAACAGGATACTCATGGGCTTCTACCACTACTAGAACACAGAAGATTTTTAAAGTACATACTAAATCAGCACTATTAAAAAATATTGGTACATCAATGATAATGTTTGTAAAATTTCTTAAAAAGTGGGCCTGTCTGAGAGCAAAGCTAGGATTCCAAAGAACGGATTATAGAAGCATCAGGAGAAGATATACTGAGAATTTTAGTGGGTTTCTTTTCAGCAAAATTGAGTGAGTTTCTAATTAGTATCGTGTTTTGAACCTTAAAGAATTTAATTTCTAATCCTCAATTTATGCCATTCTCCCTTCTTCACCCAACACTGTGCTTCTTTGGTAAGGCTCCTTTTATTCTCCCCTATAAGACGAAGAGAAAGTTTACTTTGTTTAAAAAGCAAATTTTGGGGTTGGGGATTTAGCGCAAGTGGTAGAGCGCTTGCCTAGCAGTCGCAAGGCCTGGAGTTCAATCCCCAGCACCCTCTCAACCAAAAAAGCAAATTTTCTCTGAAGTTGCCTAGAGTGGAGAGGGACAGACAACAATCTAGCAAGGACAAAAAGTACTAGAGAGCATGGAAAACCCACACTTTCTTGGGGGTGGGGGAGAATAAGACCACCCCTCCAAAAAAAGTTCATAGGAGGAAATAAAATATGATAGGAAAAAAGAAGCATAATCTATGATTTAAAACAGTATAGGAGAAAACCTAAGAGCTTAAAAAGTTAAATAAATAAACAGTGGCCTTGCTGTAAACAGCAACATAATTTCATAATGGAGAAATCAAGATTTCATCTTCAAATGATATCTGTGGCCAGAAATGGAAAACAGAATTTCACTCCAGCTCAATGTAGTTTTCTCAAAGACCATAGTGGTTCCTGAGACGTGCCTGATGCCTCTGCTTTGAAATTACTTCTCCTGTACCAGCCAGCTCACTTAACTAATATTACCACTTCCAGGCCAGAGCTCACGAACGGTTCCAGGATGCGCCTTTTAGCAGTTGAGTGAGATCTGTCTTCTCTATCCTACATGTTCTAGTATAAAACATACTTCACATTTCCGAGTAGAAAATACCGAAGGGCTAGAACTACATTATAAGAATTCTAAATGTTCTTTTTGAAACAGGATTCGGTGGCATGAACGGGCCCTGAAAACTTCTTGCTCTCTTTTCTAAAGTGAGAGAAAAATTAGAACTGCACTATTCAACACTGAATGGACAGAAAAAAAATTTCCTACATTTTTATCAAATTCAACTACCATTACCTGATTCAGAGTATACACATACACTTTTCCTTGTTCTTCTTTCTCTGTTCCCATGTACATGGGAGCCCCAACGAGAAGCACGTCAGTGTTCGAATCATTATCAATGTCAATTGTTGTTAAAACACTACCAAAGTAGGAACCAATCTAGGGCACAAGACAAAACAAAACAGCCAATGAACACCAGATGTTCTGAAGAAAGCTAAAATCTGAGTTTCTCTTGCTTCTGCCAATCTAGAAAAGGACATACGATTTGGTTGGTAAATGTGATGAAATACAGAAATTAGAGGTAGCTGAGCAATCTTTAGGCTAAAAAATATTAGGTGGTCCAATCCTTGAGGATGAAAAATTGTTGTAGATTTCAACACTTGAGGAAAACTGAAGTGATTCCCTTTGGATTTCACCCTGTCACTGTTCTTTTGTTCTCCACAAATTAGATTAGTAATGCTGCTGCAATTTTAAAAGGAAATACAGTGAGTTAAAGAGGAGACAACCTTCTGGGATGGTTTCATATGAGATTTAAACACAGAACACATATTTTCATATTCATGAAAATATGAAATAAATACATTAATAGCTGAAAGGTCCTGGAATACTGCAGTATATTTTACCTTATAATTTTAGATGATTTTCTATTCGCCTACAGCTAAGTGTTGCCCCAGCAGCAATGAGAGAAAAATATGATGGGGTTGCAGGGGGCTATTCCTTGCAGTAGTATATTTTCTCTTCTGGGATCTGCCTTAGGGAGAAACAGGGAATTTACCTTTAATGATTTAAATGCTTATATCATCTTTTCAAATATTGGTCTGTGTTTAAAATTTGACACTCTTAATACTTGTCTTATTGACATTTCCTGTGTTTGTGTCTATGATTTTATTTTTGTTCTCATAATTCTGCTCTTACGTCAAAGAAGACCCCCATCTTTTTATTTTGCAGCTTCTCTTCCCTCCTCCCAACTCCTAAGTTTGGCATCCCACAGAGCTCAGACCTGTGGTTTTCTTCTCATTCTATTACACTAGATGACCAATGCCTCCCAAGCATTGTCCTCACTACACATTACACACTTCATTCTGTCTTCCTACTTACAGCTGCAGGTCTACATTTGTAGGGATTACTAGGTGATGTGAGATCTATTTTGGAATGTATATTTGACGATACTCTTCTTACAGATTTTTGAAGGGCTTAAAGTGTTTTATAAAAATTTGAGTTAATCATAAGCATAAAAAAATGTACTAAACTGAGGTGACACTGAGCCTTCATTCTCATGTGGCAGTGGCCCTCTTGAACTGGGGCCTTGTGAGCTGCTTGGACCACAGTTTCCCAACACCTAGGCTCTCATGCCTGTCAGCTGTTCTCATTTACTTGGCTTACCTGAGACCTGAGCCTGAATTTGAGCTTACTGTGACAGTAAACATGTCTACAACCCAATACCACTTTCAACCCATTTATATCAAAGCTTGCAATTTTTTGAATTTTTGTATGAAATTCATATATGTTACCTAGAAAAATTCAAGAAACTGGAATTTGAAAAGAAAAAAATTATTATGTTCTGTCATTATGGGTACTCCAAAAATGGAATACAGGCATGAAAGGATTAAAAGTACCCCATCATTCATGATTCTGTCATCTACTTGTGTAAGCAATTTTCCACAAAATTTTATACTTCCTTATATTTGTACCAGGATGATAACAGACCTGAGATGTCATCTAAAATGTTTAATTTTACTTTTTTCAACTTCACTTTATTTATGTCTATTATCTCCCATCCTTTTCCATTTTTACAGATGTTTTCTAATTTTAGTTTCTTCTTTGCTCATCCTTGAACCACAACAGCTGTGTTTCTATTGTTGATACATTTTTTTGAGTATAATGTTTAAATAGGAATTGTTTCCCAAATACTCAAGTATTAGGGCTTGATCCCCAGTGCGGCGATGTTTAGAGGTGGGGCCTGGAGGTCAGTGGATCATGTGCTAATCTAATCAATGGATTAATTCATTGAGGAGTTCATAGTTTAATGGGTTATTAGGAGATAGAGCCCCATTAAAGAAAGTAGGTCACTGGAGAAATCCTTTGAAAGGTATGTTCTGTCCTTGACCCTGTCCTGACTGGCTCTTTCCCTTTCTCTCTGCCTTCTGCTGCCATGAGGTGAGCAGCTTTCTTCCATCTTGCCTTTCTTTCCATCATGACCATGGACTGACACCTCTGAAACTGTGAGTTGAAGGTATCTTTCTTCTTTAAACTGTTTTATCAATTTAAACACAAAGTTAAGTATATAGCTGGTATATGAGAATCTGGCCTCTGGTGCACTCTTACTTTTGCAGGAATCTGCTGGGGATGAAATTCCAACTGTATTGCTGAACAACATTGACGGTGATGAAAACAAACTCTGGTTGGGATGCTGCATTTTAGTCATGAGGAATTCTAAGTGAACTCTAATTACTTAGATGGAGATGATGTATTTTGGGCTTCCCAGCAGTGAATCTTGTAATGGGCATGCCCATCATAGAGACACTGGAAGGCTATGTCTCTGCTGTTGTCATAAAGGACACCGTGTCCTGCGAGGCATGAGGCCCTAGAACCAAGGCAGTTCCTAGGCCTGTGTGCAGTGAGATTCCTGGCACTTGTGGTGTAATGCTGGGCTGAACTGCAGTCAGGACTTTGCTATAAATGAGTAAAAATTGAATCAGCTCATCCTATATAGTCTCCTGAGTTGAAATATTTACTAAAGCCCAAAAAGAAACCCCTTCATTGCCCCAATAGCTAAATCTTGGAAACATCTCAAATGCCCAGCAACTACTGAATGGCTAAAGAAGATGTGGGTTTTTTATACAATGGAGTACTAATCTGCCATAAAAAATGATAAACTTGAAACATTTATAGGTAAATGGATGCACCTTGAGGACTTACTCTTAAGTGAAATAAATCAGACACACACGACTATATATTGAATTGTTTCTCTGATAGGAGCAACTGTAAGTGTAAATAAAGGCAAAAAGGTATAATAGATATTGTGAAAAAAAAAGATAATATTCAAATGGGAAGAGAACTAGAGAGGGAAGAGGAGGAAAGGAAGGAAGGGAAAGAGAAAAGAAAAGAAAAAGAGAAAAAAAGGAAAAACGTAAATAAAGCTATTGTAAGGAAGGAAGGGAGGGGGAGTGGAAGGGAGGAATGGGGAAGCAGGGGAGAAACCAAGATACATCATGTACAGGTACAAATTAACTGTGATGAATGTGATCATTATGTGTATCTACAATGTACCAATACACATTCTTGGTAAATTAAAAAAAATATATATTACACTCCTTAGGAAAGGGGGTTAAAAAAAAAAGAAACTCCCTGTAAGAGTGCAGAATAATGTTAATACAGTCTCATTTTAGAACACTTGGAAAATACAGAAAACTATAAAAAGGGTCAAAAGTTATCCAAATTATTACAAGTGAAAAATAACCCAAAATAGTACAGTAAGATGCTTCAGCTTAAAAATATTGTAAATTTTGATGTTTACCTATGGTGTGTATTATTTCCTAAACTACTTTTAATATTCAATGTTATAAAATAAAAATTTCTAATTTTACATATTACAATTTCCTCTAGGATACAATCCAAAATTTTTAATTTGTCATTGAAAACCTCACATAATCAGGGTCCAGGTTGTCTCTTTAACTCTCTTTCAAATTTAGTACATATACTGCCAAAGCAAGCACAACTCTCTTTCAATAGAGTTTAGGACAATAGATAGTTACATAAAGTACAACAGATTAATTTAAAATAATACTTTGCATGTTTACCTGTTCCCCATTGAGTGCCTGGAGAATCCGGATGTCTCCATCTTCCATCCGATAGATAATGACCTGGCCAGTGTGATTGTATCGAGGCTGCCCGGCGACATACAGCACGTCTCCAGAAGTAGTGGCAGAGTTCACCGTGTAACCTGAACAAAGACAGACTCTAGATATACATCTGTCCTCCTAAAGTCTGCATATAGTAGTACATCATGAGTCATTTTAAATGGCTGGAAGAACCATTTTTCTCTATTTTATGTAGACTTTCTTTTTTTAAAAAAATAATTTTTAAATGCCTGTAAGAATTCGTTTTGGTTAGAATCTTTTAGTATGTCCTCTGATTACTTACCACAGATGCTTTGTTCTGAAAAATGTATTCCCCCTAACCCTTAGGTTTTCACTGTTTAAAGGCACAAATAACATAACAGTGATGACAGAAAAAGAAAGGTACCCCCCCAAATGACAGCCCTCACTACTTGGAAGTTAATCAATTATGTTTCATGTGGATACAAGTGCCTGTGCTATAGATATTAATAATCATACAGTTGGGATTATAGAAAATGTAAACTTTTTCTGAATTGCTAACTAGGATTTAGTTGTAATTTTAAATGCTTGAAGATTATTTCTCTGAGCTAGAACATAAACATATGTTTACTACTCTGGCCATTCCTTGATGGAATACTAGAATCTAGGTGCTTTTTATTTCTTTCATATTATACTTAAGCTTACAAGGACATCTTTGAACATTTAATATTTTTTCTTCTTTTGAACTTTTGGACAAAAAGTTTCAAGGAATAGATTACTGGTTCAAATTTTTAATGGTTCTTACAATGTCCAGGAAATCATTTCCAGAACATTTGTGCTGGCTTACTCCGTGACCAATACTGTGAGAGACCAGTTTCATTACACGTTCCTAGCACTGTGTATTGTTACTGTTATTTAAATTTGAGGATGTTTAATAGGGGTTAAACTTTGTCTAACAGTGTGACTTTAGTGTGTTGTGTTTGACTAATGATGATCTTTAAATTTTTCATACATCTGATTTTTTCTCATTGTGTTTTCATGTTCTTTGTAAATCTGAATATTCTTTTTTATAGTTTTACTTTTATTTGCATGTATTTTATGTTGAACTATTTCCTGAGCCACAAGGTATTTTTTCCTTCTGTGCAATCTCCTCTTCTGATGTAGACACAGGTCTGTTTCAGTCAGAATTATCTCAGTGTGTCGGGGAGCTCATGACCTGGTAAACTGACCACGAGGTCTCCGAGTACAGCTGGCATCTTGGGTGCCCTGTTCACCTGGTCTCTCGATGATCAGAGAATACATACATAAATGCTCAAGTTCGTCATTACCCTCTGTATTTTTAAGCATGTGCAGCAACGCTTCAGCACTCTCGGGCATCCCCTCTCTGTCCAAAGGCCCACACACCTACTAACTTCACCATTGTAAAAATGGAAAGACACACATTGCCTCTGTAAAGTCGCCTTTCTAAAACTTGGTGGCTTTTCAGATATGCATACCACAGATGCCCTGGTAAGTTTCACAATGTTCTCTGAGTTAAGCAAAGATTTGCATATCTTTATTTGCATCACTTTTTAGGATTTTCTGGGTGAAATGAATAGTTCACCATTTTCAGAGATGTTTCAGGCCCATAATTGGAAGAGCTTGAGTTGTGTCTTTCTGTCCTATCATTATTTTTTGAGTGAAGAATTAGATTTATTCTTCATGTCTTTAAAGAACAGGACTAAATCCATGGGTAAAATTTACTACATGTAGATTTCAACTCTCCAGGAAGAAATGTGCTAATAATCGGAGCTGTCCACAGAGGGAGCAAAAGGCACTCTGTTCTTCAAAATGTCACCACAAAGTCTTTTGAAAGCAGAGAAACAGCACATTGCCAACTTATTTGGCAAGCATTTTACTATCAGGCAATAGTTTAATTTTCTTACAAAGTTTTAAAAGAGGAACACAGAATTTTGTACAAAAATGTGTTCATTCTGACAAGTACCAAGGGAACACAATTCCTCAGTCATATTATGCTTTATGAAGATTTTTCCCACATTCTCATTTTTTCATTATTCTTTAAAGATTTTTTAATACTCTTAGATATTATAAAATGTAAAATATTCCTCTCTAACATATAATGTATTATATTTTTATATTACTAACCACAATATTGCTTAAGAAATAAAAACTTAAGGGTCATGTTTATGCATATATAAAAAGGAAAAGAATGTGCAAAGCAAAGGCAGTATTAGTTCATGCCGCTCTACTAAGAAATATTTAGGATGGAGTAGAATAAATGGGGAAAAGTTAATACATGTTGATTTTTATTACTTTTTGTAATTTTCAGAGCTATGAATGCAAACAAGTGAATGATACTTTTAAAAATAAGTTGAAAATTATGTTTGAGACTCAGACAGTTTTTCCTATGTCTGATCATTTCTCATTTCAACTGACTTTTCATTTGCATGTGTGATTATTTATTTGATTTTGATAAATTGTATTTGCAATATTTGCTAATGTATCACAGGGATAGTAACTATCAGATACCAGTAGTTATTGCAGCTCAGATAGTTAAAGACAATTAAGGGGGAAAGAAAAAGAGGGCCAAGTAAAGGCTAATTTTAATGAAAGGTAAACAGTAAACAACATTCAAGCTTAGTATTGCTTCCTGAAAAGGAAAAGCACAAGATGGAGGAGAAAAAAATGGATAGTATAGCTCTGTGCATGGATTTATGGACAGCAAGTTCTGTCAGTGCTCTTCATTCCTTTCTTGGAAGAAGTGTGAGGTGCTCAAGTAACGGCAGGCAGTTCTGAGCTGTGTTCATCCCAGGCCTTTGTCTCACTTCTTTCCCTTTCCTTTGGAATCTGTCTGTCACAGTTAGAAATCAACAAACTGTGGAGGAGGCAGGAAACAATCTCAGCTGTGTTCTCACCAGCCAAACACTTGCTACATGCACACTGAGGCAGCTGCCTGGGTTACAGGGATGAGTGCGTGACTGCATCCTGAAAGATACGCAAAAGCTTCTGTTCCGACTGCGTTCAGATTATGGATTAGTGAGTGACTTTTTAGAGTATCTACCTTTTACTTTGCTTCCTTTGTAAGATTTTCTATGATCTCACACCTCGAAATTCACACAGATTTCGGAATGACACATGCAATCTCTTCTTAATTTGTTATTTTCATAGGGAAACATTTCAATAGCCTCATTTCAGATTTAGAATAATATTTGGAAACAAAACAAAACAAGCCTCCTTTCCCTGTGCCCCGGCTTTTCTAGGGTGCTTTTCTGTTTGAAAGAAATCTCACATATATTAGACTCTATGTTGGCACAATGTCTTGTATGCTAATATCTGAATAAGCCGATGAAATGATTTCTGAAACAAAAAAAAATCATCTCAGCATACTGTAGTGAACACATACAAAAATTTTCTTTTCTATAAAAGAGTCATAATATATATATTTTTTGAAATAGTACTTTTCTCCATATTTATTTAGGCATAACAGAGAAAATGAGTCATATATTGTAAGTACTTTGGTCAAGAATAAGGCTGTTTTAATGTTTTCTCACTTAAGTGATATGTTTAAATCTTAAATTCTTTGATCTCAATAACTTTAAGTGCATTGCTGTCTGCTTTAGCCAACCATCAGCTGAAGCTTTAGGGGAACAAGGGATTAGGATTCTAAGATTTATTTATTTGAAAAGAATTTAATCACATAATCATTATTCAGAATACCCAAAACACTGCAGTGTTATATTAATAATTAAAATATGTGGATTGCCTGAGTAGTGACCATGTCACACACATTTGTGGACTGCCCACAATGTCTTTAATTTTATAAATACTCAATACTTAGTTTAAATAGTATTAATGTCATCTACTCTTATTACATATATCTGCATTAGTTTTCTATTGCTGCCATAACAAATTACCACAGACTTGGTGGCTTATGACAATGTAAGTGTATTATCTCACAATTCTGTAAGTTGGAAATCTAGTATAATTATCCCTGGACTAAAATCAAAGCCAGCAAGACTACGCGTTTTTCTGAAGACTATAGGAGAGAATCCACTTCATGCCCTTTGTATCTTCTAGAGACCACTCATGGTTTGAGGTCCTCCCTCCATCCTCAAAGTAAACAACATTGCACCTCTCTGATCATTTTCACTTCATTTTTTCTCCTTCTGACTACATCCAGGAGTTCTCTGATTTTAAGGACGCCTGATTACACTAGGTCGTATCACGTATTCCGGGATAAATATCCCATCTCAAAATCCTTAATTACATTTACCAAGTCTCTTTTGCCACATAAAGTGATGTAGTCATGGGCCAGGGATTAGGACACAGATGTATCTGGGGTCATCATTTTACTTAGTATGATACCAATAAGAGGGCTGCTTATTATGTAACACTACATAACAACAAACAAGATCTTCTGAGTGCTAACTATCTCTCAGGCTCGGTACTGAGCAAGTATTTTACAGTCATTATTCAATTTAATCTTTGTAACAACCCAAACTATATATTAAGTATAATTTTTGCCATCGTAGAAATACTTAATTTGAGGTTTTGCGGTATAATTTGCCTGAAGTCACAAGAACAGAGTCTGAAAACAATCACAACTCTCTATGACTTATATTCTTTATTGTACAGCCAGCATCAAAATTGCTTCAAGTCCTTAGTATTACACCATTAGCAGCTTTACCAGTTTTATTCTGATGAATGTATAATGTTCCACTAAGTGAATTTACCATTTACTTGATCACCCCACAATTTTACATATTTGGGATAATGTCATTTCCTCCAATATCATGAAGGTCAATACAGTGGAAATAACTGTTCTCTTGTCCTTCTTACATATTGAATTTATTTCTTAGGTTAGATCCTCAGACATGAAACTTCTAGGTCAGTGTAGTATTAACAGTGGATTTGTTTCTTAGGATAGACATGTAAAAAGTGAAATTTCCAGGTCAATGTGGTGTGAAATCTTTCAAAACTCTGTAAATATGCTGTCGAATGCCTTTTTTTTTTTTTTTTTGGTGCTGGGGATTGAACTCAGGACCTTGTGCTTGCAAGGCAAGCACTCTAACCACTGAGCTAAGTCTCCAGCCCCCTCGAATGCTTTTCTTAAGGAACTATACCATTTTACAGGCCACTCGTTGTATGTGTAGGTAAATTTTCTATCACTATTCTATGTCGGAAAGAGGCCTCAGGTTAAACTGGTTCTTGATTCCAAATATTTCACATAAAACAGTCTCACAGAATCTCAGGATACTCCTCATTCATCTTGCTATTCTCAACGTACAGTTCAATGTTTGGCACATTGCAGATACTCAACATTTATGTGGCATATTCTTAACCCAGAATCAGGTATTTCATACAGTGGAATGAACGCTGGAATAAGAGCAATGTAGACTGTAGCTTCAGGCATGTCATAGGTGCCCGTGACACACTATTCCAACCTTCGGTTTCTTAATCTGGAAATATCTGAGTATATGCTAAGATCTCTCTTAATAATGACAAAATCTGATAGAAATTTTAAGCCCGAACCTTCTGTTTTACACCACAATCTTCCAAATAGTTCGAAATCATACACCGTATACATTGTCTTCTATACTCCAGGTTCTTCATGTTTTAAGAGACATGTGGGCTTGTGGCAGAGAATTGTTTCCAGATATGAATTCCCTAAATAATCTTTTACTCACACATCTCAGTTTTTCATTTTGTCTTTGGAATATGTGATACTTAAAACAACGTAAGTAAAGCTGCTGTCCGACTAGAGCAAAATATAGTAAGACTTTCACTAATGGAGTTGCGCATGTCTCAAGGTTTTAGCAGTCATATTGTCTCTGCTGCTTATCATTACAGTACATTATTAGTGATCTACGACCTGAGGTCTTTTATTCTTCTTAAGTCTCGCTGCCTGTACAGCTTCAATAGATATTCTTGAATAAGGGCATACAGGGAAATGCCAGGAAAAAACCACCACTTTTGTCATAAAACAGAAAGAAAGTGGCTTATAGAGAGAACAATAGTTACCCCCAGGACACAAAGATCCCAGGGAGAAATGGTAACTTGCTAAAAATATTATCACTTCAAAGCCAAAGTATTTGTTTTCTTTACCACTGCATCTCCAGCACCAAGAACAGTGCTTGGAGCAAAAGAGGAGCTCAAAAACTATTTGTTGACTGAGAGTTGGGAAACCATGTCCTGAGGGTCCTTTCCATTTGGGCCCTCCCAACTGTTTAAAATGATCTTCTTCGGTGACAAAGAAGCATCCCCAGGCAGCACGCAGATTGGTACAGTCCTGAAGGGGGTACCAGACATATGCCTCGTTCCTGGCAAGTCTTTAAAAGATGAGATGACGTTACCTCATGGGTGTAAATTCATCATTTGCCTGACTGTGAATAGCAGTATTTTTAAAAAGCTATGAAATTCTTTAAAAAATTGTTTTTTCAAAATCAGGAGTTATAGAAAGAAACTGATGATAAAAATTATTTAAGGGAATATGAGATTCTAGGATATAAACAAAGTCAAGGTTTCATTTTTCTACCTTTATTTCCTACCCACCAGGTTGGCCCTTCTTGAATTTAAAGACAGTATCAGACCGAGGGAGACCTTGTAAAGTGCAGACAGCCTACTATTCCCTGCGTTAGCTAGCACCGCTAACAAAGAATGACCTCCAGGTTCTGCGGCTCTGACTCACTAAGGCTGCTCGGAGTCTGAAACCTTTCACAGGTCCTTAAACTGCCTAACTCTTCAAAGCCATCTCACTACGTGGTTTTAAACCTGTAGAAATATAAGCTGATAATACCAATAACAAAAATACAAAAATAAACTTCTACATAAAGACCTTACCTAAATAAGAAGCAAGAGGTTCATTCTTTTTGGTGGACTCAACTTGAAAAGTTGTGTTTTGAGGGGTTATGATTCGATTAGCCTTCTGCATGACAACTGTTCCATTCCAGTCGTAGGCTCCTACGGCCCCAAGCATGACCCAGTCCTAATATGCAAATTAAGAAAGTGGTAATGTTTAATACAAATGGAAAGAACAAACGATTACACAACATTAATGAAGTGATAGGCACTATTCGAAGTGCTTTATGTATACTAACTCACATAATCCTCACAATAACCCTGTGGGTTAGATGCCATTGTTACTATCCCTACTTTACAGAAAAGGAAACTGAGAAGAAGTGAGTAATTTCCCCAAGGTTATAAAGTACAATTGCACACCAAAATGTCCATATTCCTTTAGAAACACCAATTTCTTTTCTTCCTCCAACTATAAAGAATATATTTTCTTTCTTGCTGCTTTATTCTTCAAACATCTTCAGATTTAGAATCCTAAGGAATTCTAGAAAGACTCTTGATACCTTGACACTGAGAAAAAGGTATATTCCATATCTTTAGCAAATAAATTAAATATTTTATAAGGCAGAGCGCAAACTGTTTCACAAGTATTAGTAAAATATAATGAGTTGGGTACGATATAATATGGAGCTTGCGAAGTGCTTTTTTCCTTTTTGGTTTAAAAAGCACCTTCGTGACCTTCATAACTGCTCATGCCATGAGCTGTTGCTGCACGCTGCAATATTGATGGCTTGGTGTTGTTCTGGGAGGAGGAAATCTTACCAAAATATATTTTACTTCCTACCAAGTGATCGACGTACCTGTGAATAATGAGCGCTGAAGCCGGTCTGAGACATTTCCATTTCAAACGAAGCTGCTGACTGGTCGGCAGTCGCTATAACACAGAAAAACAGCAGTGTAAGTAACCAAGAAGGACTTTAAGTGCACTGCTGACTTGCAGGACACTGAGACCCGGGAGAGCCTGGAGTCTTCCCAACCAGAAGTTTTACATCTCGGGGCACTTTCAGTCATCCATTTCTCAACCCCAAATTCCTAGGTAGGGCTGAGTAGAAGGCAGAGAAGGCTGGCAAAATGTTTTCTGTCTCAGGGGCTTGAGAAGTCTTTGGCGGCCCCACCCTTGCTGAGGAGAGGAGATCTCCGTTCTCATACTGCATCGTGCTGTGGCTCCTACGGTGCTTTGAGTCCATGTGGCTAAAGATGAATTATTGTCATAGGAAACCTCTGCCTCATCTTGTGACTTGGGAAAGGGTCACCCTAACCCTAACCCTGCCTAAGCTAAACTTAGTTGGTATCTTACAGGGTGGAAAGAACTTCATTTACTAGGTTTCCCAACTCCATCAGTTCCATCCATATTAGAGGCCACACGTCCTCTGAGAACCCAGTCTGCCTTTGGTCTAACTGCTGGCTGTGGGTCTCACTCGCAGATTAGGTGGTGGCTCTCTGACAGGGCTCCAGGCCATATGCCATATGAACACATATTTTTCAAACATTCTGTGCCCATTCTGAAGTTCTTTACTGACATCCAGGGACAATCCAGAGCATTCTGTGGAAGTACACTACTCTCAAACTTTTCTCAAAATGTTCATGAGCTGAAAGCCACAACTTCCTGAGGGAAATGAGAGAATGTTGAGTAACTTGCTTCCAGGAGGGAGTTACTGATTTATTTGGCCTTGAAAATAAGTTAAAAATAACACATAATTTTTAAAAAGCCAGCCTGCCTTTCCATGCAGGCAGGAAAAGAATCAAATTTGTGGAATTGAACACATTTACTATTTATTTACTGGCATAAAAATATAAACAAATACATCAGTGGTTGCCTTTTTATAGGACTAGATTAAATGGGGCAATCAATCAAGGATTCAAATATATCATTTTAATGTCTTGTGTGAATTGTCCTTTAAATGACTGGGACACACTTTCATTTGAAATTGTGTTCTAGACACACATTGCTTTAAGGTACTTTGCAAAACCAACACACAAGAATGCAGGAGCAGAAATCTACTGCTGTCCTGTTTTCAGCTGGGAGCAGACAGCAAGACGCTACGTGACATTCTGCCTGCTCCACTGACATTGTGGTAAGAGCCTGCTGCTTATCTCTGAGTGTCCGATTTTCAGCCCTTCCTTGCACTGTTCATGGTCCTGAGCCAGCCACTCTAACTCCTGATTAGGAACTGCAGCATTTCTTCCAGCACTTCACAGGAAAGGGAGATCTCTTTCCTGGTTTTATTTGACAAGGCATTGGTGTGTTTGCCTCACTAGGTGGCACTGTCCTTAGCAAGGTGACTTTCATAATTGCAGCTATTTACCATCTAAAGATAAATGTTGGCGGGAAATGGAGATTTCCCAAGCAACAAGGAAAACACCCATTTGAAAAATCTCATTATGAAAGCAAAAGAATCATTTAGTCAACTCAGCTTTTGGTCAACTTTCATAGTGCAGCAAAAGGCATGGAAGACATTCTTAATTAGTGGAGTGCCTTAAAAAATAATTTTGTTTTCAAATATAGAGACTTTCTGAAGTGCTTTGGCACTCCAGTGTAGAACTTTTAATGTCTGGTGTGGGCCTCATTTCTGTCAGACTTGGGTTGTATTTACTTACTTAGAAATGATACTCATTATGTTAACTACCTCAGGTAACAGAGTTATTTTTTAAAAATTATTTTTAAAGATAGTTTCTTGGACTGTGTTATTAAAAATTAAAAGTATGAAGTAACTTGGAAGATCGACCACGTGTATATATATGTGTATACATATATGTGTACGTATATGCATGTATGTATATGTATATATATTTTTAAAGCCAAGAAAGCTCATGACCTGGTCTACTGACAAATGACAGCATAATGGCTGCGTTCAGGCCACAATCATATTAAAATGACTTGAACACAGAGCACAGGTGAGCTGCAACTTCAGTCTGATTAAGAATTCTCATTTTCTGTTTTTAAGGGCACAGAGGAAAAGGACCCAGGGAAAAGGGGAGCCAGAGAAATTGAGTCCGGCTGGCCTGTCAATCCCCAACATCTGGAAACCAAACTTTCTAAGAGCTGATTGTGACCCAGATATAAAACCAGCAGGATAAGTACAGCCAATATATTTTCACTGAAAGAGAACAGGATGAAAAGGAAGAGATGAAATCTATCACAGCACATTGCATATAAGAGTTATTCTGTGAAACTTAGTTTTATTCTTATAGTGTGTGAGCATTGGGTTGTAGAGCAAAATACACTTATCTTGGCTCGCTCAAAAGAAGTTTGAGTGCCATTATTTTAAATCATTCTCTTTCTATACATTTTAATATTCTGTTAGTCACCTTTTCTGCATGTTTCTAGCTCTTTGATGCTCAACCAAAATGGTTCACCTTTTTTACAATGTGTTTCATTCTCATTTTATCTTTTATTTGTTATTACCAGGGCCTGTCCAGAAGACTGAGGGGCCTTTTACATTCCTATTCCTAGTATGCCGTCACAGAAAGAGTCACTGGACATGGAAATGGCATAAGGGCAAAAGCGTTCTCTGTGGTTGCTCCTCCTAGTAGAAACAAGTGCACGTTCCCTGAGACTCCAGATCTTCAGAGAGCATGAAGAAGGAGGCTTCAGAGAAGATGCCAATATTCCTGGCGTGACAATTCTGAAGACTTTTTGTCAGAAAATAATTAAGTCCAGAGTAATTTGTTAACCTGACACCCCCTACATAAGGCAGAGGAGAGAACAGCATGACTCAGTATCTTCAACAGCCAATTATCCATGGAAAAAAGAAAAAAACAAATTACAAAGTAACATGATTTAGACACAGTGAAGGCAAGTTTCAGCACCACAGGCCTTAAGGCATGATGACCTTTAAATTGTGCAAAACAGAGAAAATGGATAAACAAAGAAGTTGTTCCTTCAGACCACTCTCATAGCAGCCCTAAGTGAAATGAACAAACAAAAACAAATGGAAAGACAAAAATTTGAGACTGTGGCTCCACATTCCAGAAACAGAATAAAGTATAGTCCTGTGCATGGGAACACTTCTGTTCTTGTGCATCTACACTGACTGCCGTCTTCATGGGCTCTCTCAGGAGCACTGCCACGTCCTTACAAAGAGACCATTCTCTGTGAAACGGTCAGCTCAATGACAGATTTATATAAAGGGCACTGTGCCCTGCTGACTACCATACACGGTAAGAATGTATTAGTGATAGGCTAGAAATAAATACCAAAAACCCATTACATCGAGTTTGAATTGCAGATAGAACATTCAGGGTGAGAAGAAATAGTCCATACCTTCCAGGGCAAATATTCTTTCTCCCAGAGCTTTCACAATAGTGACTAGGGCCAATTCATCAGAGACGTTGAAAAAATGCTGTTCAGTGGGTTTGCTTGCGATCGATTTTATTTCCTCTACAAATTTTTCTGTGCTTAAATTTCCTCTGTTATAGCTGCCAAGAATCTAAAACACAACAAAAACAGCAAGAACATAGTTTAACCTCTATGTGTTAAATAAAGATCTCAAGTGTATTGGCAGTAAACCAGAGTATGGAGAGTACCTTAGCATAATGCAGTTTTTATGAACTGCCATATTTGTACAAGCGTGATTTTCAGAATACTGATATTAACCGTTCAATAAACACACCAATTGGTATAGGAAAATGTAAAGGGAAATCTTGTGCATTTTTTTCTCCTGCGGTCCTGAGTCCCTGTTTATTAACGAGTGTATCTTTGAAATCTGACAGTTCAAAAGTAATGTTCTAGTTTATAAATGTCTTTGATAATATTCCAGCTAGTGACATCACCATCTGTTTGCTAGACGCACCAAGTAAGTAAGTTGTTTGATCGTGAATGGGCAGTTCTCTGAAAATCTCACCAAGGCACTGTCTAGCATAAAATATGTATATATGTGTTGTATATATATTAATATACATTCAGACATATATTGGACTAAGCCATAAACTAAATTGGTAATCTAGATATTACCAATCTAGATTTAATTTGTGGCTTAGTCCAGCATACGTCTGATTGCAACATAGTGACATTGCTAAGTAATTAAAGTGTAGCTTATTTCCACCAACCCCAGCAAGTCATTCTTTCTTAGCTCCTTCATCTGTTAAACATGCTCACAGCAAATAATATACTAATATCTGTGTAGATCTTGGAGGTGAAGAAGCATGCCGTTAAAGAAAACTGGAGCTGGCTCTAAAGTAACAGGCCCGGCATTTGGGTAACTTTTTGAGTTTTGAACTTATTCTCTGGTAAGATGTCCAGACTGTAGGTAGGAAGGTCTAAACTGGGAGTTTACAAATTACACCAGAGAAGAAAAATTTAATTCCTGTCTGGGTGCTGAAAACTGAGTGCTAACCATCACAATCTGTTAACATTTGAACAGGGACCTTAGGCACTTTCTCCTAATTTAGCTATGTGATGGGGGAAGAGAATCAATAAAAAGATAGCTGAGAATTTTATCTGCTGCTAGACGTAGGAAGAGAAACTCAATGGCCATTGTTCATATTACGTTGGATAAATCTTCTCTTTCCTTTAAAAACATTTACCAAGATGCTCTTCCTAGGTTTGGCCATCTCACCACATCTGGAAGGCACATGACCCGTGTAAGCACAGAAAGGCAGAAGAGAGTCTCCCAGCTCCAGAGAAAACATTATATCCATTTCTATCCATGGCGTTCCCCTCTGAACACACTACCAGACTCCCTTGTTTTGTCAACAGTTTTGGTTTATTTTGGATTCATACGAATTCTGAATGATGTGACTGTGTGTCCCCTCTGACTTATTCTATAGATTATGTGATGTCCTAGACTGAAAAATCATCGTCTTTCCTTCTTGGTTCCTATTTAGCATATTCCAGATTAATTATTGGATGGACGTCATCTATAAAGTGATGCAGTTGAAAATACACATTAAACAGATCTAACAAGTTTGGACCATGCATCGCCGAGGTGGTTCATTGTGATGTGAGTGTTATCGTTTAGTGGTATATGTGACAGGAAAGAGACAAGTGGATAAAATTTATTAGGAAAAATGACCAAAGAACATGCTCAAAGAAGAAAAAAGCGTGTAAATATAATATGGGAATATACATTTACAGGAAAACAGAAGAAAAAAATTCCAGGAGTTACTGTGATTTTTGTACAGTTTTGAACTATTTTATATCACAGATGAAAATGAAAATAGAATGTATTTTGATTCTGCACACAAGATTCTGGTAGCTTATAAAAACATTTCCTAGGAACAAGAAGAGATTAAAAAAAAAAACACTTCTAAATTACTCTCGTTTCACTCAATTCAAATGTCAGGCTAATGCATTTGGAATTCTGCTAACCATTTACCTGAAATTAACATTCAGAATTGAAACTTCCAGGAGGCAACTGTGTCAAATGCAAAGTGTGCAATTCATTTACATATGACAGATCTTTTTTGTTAGAAAAACAAATGAAATTCTAAGATCCTTTCTGATGTCTCATTTTCATTGGAATGATGTAGGAGACACAAATCTCACAGCCATTATCGTCTAAGAGTAGAACCTGAACACAAAACGTACCCCTGCTTAACAATGTCTAATATACTCAAGTGACAGAAATAGAGATCATGGAGTAGATGCCTCAAAACCAACTCAGGACCCTCATCAAATCTGAAAAGGTAACAGAAAATTTTTGCGGTATTAGCACAGGCAACTTAGATTATGAATAATCTTTTTTTGGCAGCTATTTCCAACCAACACATCTCCATGTTGTTCAGGGTCAAATGATGTTGGGGGGGGCAGCGAAGAAGGAACAGTCCAGGAAATAAATGAAGAATTTCTGGTTTATTGGATTGTCTGTAGCATGAAGGGAACTTGGGACATCATAAATCCCAGGGCAGACTGTAAGTATGAATGTATCACAGTTGATGTTTCATAAATTATTACAGAAGTTATGTTTTGATTCCAGCCTCTCAAATTTCAGAGAGAACTATTAATCAGCAGGTACTGAATTTACAACCTAGTATATCTTCAGTGACCCAATTTTTATCTTTCCTTCCCTCTCTCTCTCCTTCTCTCCTTTCCTCCCTCCCTTCCTCGTCTTTCTTCCTCTTCCTCATCTTCCCTTATGCCTCACTCTTTCCAGCCCTTTCATCTTTCTTCTTTTGTTCTCTACATCAATTTTCACTTTCCATCCTCTTCCTCCCTTTTTCTTTCTTCCCTTTTCTTCTTCTTTTTACTGTTCCTTTTCTCTTCTTATATATCTTCTTCCTTCCTCCTCCTTTTATCTTTCCTAATTTTTTTCTTCCTTTCATGATTATGTGTTAGGTGTTTGCCCTGGTACTGTGCTAGGTGCTAATGACACAGAAGGGAGCAAAATCCAAGCCCACCCCACACAGTTTACTTTCAAATGGAGAAATTTCTTTCTTAAAATGCCCATAATAAGCACACAGTCCTTATTTTCACACAAGAGCTTGAAAACCATTCCTAGCAATGTACTTACAGCTATGGAAAATCGCTGAATGTTTTCATCTTCACAGTCTTGGATGACCTTATTTAGTTGATGGTTGTCATGTGACTCTCCATCAGTCACAATGACCATGACTTTTTTTACTCCTCTCCGGGCACCCCGGGCTTCAGTGAATGCCTCTTTCCTAAAGTGAGCACAGACATAAGGGTGCTGGTAAAACATCACCTCAAGGTTGGGCAAAGTGAAAAACTAAACTAACATTAGCAACTTTAGATGGCTTGGTGCTTCCCTCCAAGATCAATTTGTTCAAGTCAGGAGGCATGATGATTCTTACTTGTAATAGTGTCAGATGTATTCCAGGTGATGGAGAAATCACATTTTGCTGACCACCACATGTGCCATGCACGAGAGAGAGCAGTATTTTCTTCGTTGAAACATAAAAGCGAAACTGTGACTATGGCATGCATCAGCCTCAGAAGTCAGGTCTGTAAATATTCTCTGAGATACTCCTTGCTCTAGAAACACTACTTCCCTCCCTGGGCAGGCCTGTTTTCTTCTGCTCTGGCTGAAGTGCTTGCTTTAAATTTCACTTCTCTTGCACCTGCTCTGACACTCATAGGACAGCTTGGAAATCCTTCGCTCTGAGGAGGTAAGATGAGAGAGCTGAGTATTTGTGGGACTGTGAATGCTTGAGAGGGTTTTGGGTCTGGGGAGAAATAGGACATAAGGATAAAAGACTACAGATAGCTGGGGATTTAGCTCAGTGGTTAGAGCGCTTGCCTAGCAAGCACAAGGCCTTGAGTTTGATCCCTGGCACCAAAAAAAACCCCCAAAAAAACAAAAAACAAAAAACCCAAAAAAACAAAGGCTACAGATAGCAGTGGTCTGAGTGTGTGGAGTAGACCACAGGGATATAGGAGGCCAGGAAGGTTTAGGTCTGCAGTAGTGTCTTACTCACTTTTCTGTCTCTGAGACACAACATGGGACACCCACAGCTTAAAAGAAGAGAGGTTTACTTTGGCTCAAGGTTTCAGTCCATGGCACCCAGGAAGAAACAGGATGGGAAAGGGGCATGGTGAGGGAAAATGTGCTCAGAAGCCAGGAAGTGGAGAGAGGGAGGAGGAGCCAAGGACAAGAATACACCCTTCCAGGCCACACCCCCCGTGACCTACCTCCAACCAGGTCCTATCTCAAAAGAGCAAGTCAGCTACAGTATCTCCATGACCCAATCACCTTCCACACACACGAGAATCTGGGGAGGGGGTGTTCATAACAAGTAGGTTTTAGGGTGCAAAATGTTGACAGTAGAGTGAGAGGAGGTGGTATGGAGAGCAAGGAAAAATGTTATAGGATAATGTCAAAGAAAGAAATTTTAATTTAATTCAATAAGCATTTATGGAAGGAGAGAGATGATAGGGACAAGGATAATTTTTGTTTTACATACCTTAGCCACACACACACACACAACACACATACACACACACACCATTACTTCCTTTAGTCAACTAACTTTTGGCGTTTTAGAATTAAGGATTTCATGTTAATTAGGACCAAGAAAATGAAAGATTTATATATATATATATTATTAGATTTTTATATTTTGGTACAAAGGGCAGAAATTATTGCAGTGAATGTCTTTAAATATTTTAGTTTGTTTGAATAACTACTGTTAGGGATATAACAAAGAGACACCTCTCCAAAACTAACACTCCAAAATGGTTTGCACAATTCCTTGGAGTTGTACCATAGATACCCAGCAAAGGCACAATAATATCTTGAAGCAGAGGGCAAGGATTTTGGTGAGCAAAAGGATTTTATATGTGATTATTTTTCCTTTAAAGGAATTTAAAGCAAATATGACAAAATGTTGACAACTGTCAATTCTGTGGAATGGATACACAAGATTTTGTTCTAGTTTTTACACTTTTAATTTTTCGTAAAATTTTCAAAAGAAAGAAAAATAGTAAACTGTGTATCTCTGTCCTTTCCCACTAACAAAGACTCTCCTTGACCAAAACTGAGTCAGGCTCCATGGAGCCCACTTCGGGATGGAGCCCTCTTCGGGATGGAGTCTGATTTCGAGCTTTGTCTTCGGCCTGCTTATTGCAGTTGTAGCTCACGCTGCTTCAGCAGGTCTTTTAATCTTCTTCTGGCTCTCAGTGCTTCCTGATTCATGAGCCAGTCTGCTCAAATAAAGTCCATTAAAATCTCTTTGTATAAAGTTTTTCTTTTAACAAATAAGAAACATATATTTAGTCTGCACCCCTCATTCCTAACATATACCTCCAAATCCCTTGGAATTTCCTAGGTGACAAGGAGGTGACTTGGTGAGTTGCTAGGTGGGGCTGGTCAGCAGAAGAACCAAGCATGACTGGTAGCCTGGAACTTACAGTCCTGTTTCCACTCTCCAGGCAGACAGGGGCTGGTGACTGAGTTAATGACCAGTCGTGTTTACCTAATGAAGGTCCGTAAAAATCCCTGAATTACGGAGTTCAGAGAGGTTCAGGTTGCTGTAACACATAAAGGGTGGTGTGCCTGAAGAGAACATGGGCGCTCTGTGCCCTTTCCCTATATGTGGCTTTTTGTATCTCTTGTGCCTTGATGTCCCTGTGTTGCACTGTTTGATAATAAATGAATAGTAGTAAGCAAAGTGCATTCCTGAGTTCTCTGAGCTACTTTAGAGCTCAGAGAAAGAGCTAATCAAACCCAAGAAAGAGGGTCACAGGAAACTCAGATTTGTAGCCAAGTTGGACAAAAGTTGTGTGTAACTTGGAGAGAAATCTACTGGTTGCTTCTGAAGTGGAGAGCAGTCTTATGGGACTGAGTCCTTAATCTACTGGATGTCCGCGTTAACTCTGGTGAGTGTCAGAAGTGAACTGAATTCTAGGACACCCAAGTGGTGTCAAACAATTAGTCAGACTGGGGAAGAACCCCTACATTCGGTGTTAAAGGTGAAGTATTGAGTGTGGAGAGTACAGAAAGAGAAGAACTTTTTCCTACTATTCATCTGCCTCAAGCAAGAATCATGTTGAGTCAGTCTAGCAAGAATCCCCCTGGCTTTAATTTTTCCTCTTAGTGGTTTTTCATCCACTGACTCCCCAACCTGATCCACAGTTATAAATCTCGTCTTGGCTTCATTGTATTCAAAGCTGAGCCCAATCTCTCTCCATTGCAAAACCCCATTGTAGTACTCTTCTCTCCAAGGGGGTCTTCCTTATCATCTTTAACAAGTGTATGAATAGTTTTTAAGTAACATACTATACAAAGAGACTTTTGGACTTTTTTAAATGCATGAACAAAAGTGAAAGCACATGTTAAAAACTTTAAAAGAAGCTTTGGATGTGAATATTATCTGAGACTCCTTTTTGCAATTCTAATTCCTTAGAGGATTACCAAAACTTTCTAATTTTCTTAAAGATCATGGTCATAACCGAATTAAATTAACATCAGCTGAAGGAGATGATTAAAGGACCTTCCTTAAAATCTGGTTGCTTTGAAGCCAGAGCTGGCTTTGTACCACAGAAGAGTAACCATTGGCAGAATTCCTGAGTATGGCCATTCTGTTTCAAGCATATTTCTTAACAAAGTGTTTTTGTCACCAAAATACTGGTATTCAAATCCCTTTCTTGGAATTAAGTATTCTCCTCCTTTTGTGGCTTTAAAAATTAATATACCCAGGAGGGTCCTTTCTTTCCCACAGAAGAATCCAAGCATATGATCAAATACTCTAGGCGTATTGGCAGGAATGAAAATTTGGGATTTGGGTTAGAGAGAAGGAAATACAAAATATATATTGAACTGGGAGGCACTCAAAATGGAGGTAATGGATTTTAAGAAATTAAAACTGTTGCTTGCAACTGTTCCTGACTGAAAGGAATGAAAAATACTAAAAATGTGCTTAAATATCAAAAACTAATGTATGAGAAAACCAGCACTGCAATATCAATATAGATTTTTGATGTACATTCAAAATTCAGTACAGCCAGACATTTTGTGAAACATATAGGCAAAAACTATATAGCAATGGGATATTTAGAGTGGTATTTATGCAGAAGCAACAGCAGCCCAATTATTTCTTCAGTTAGTTTTCTATGATGAATATTCATTCTTAAGTGGTTGTCTTTGGAAAATGCACAACTCTTTACAGGCTCAGGCTTCCAAATAGACTGATTTACTTTGAATGTGCAGTCACTGTTAATTATCGAAGAGCACACATTCGGGAAACCTAAATATATGTGCTCCCTGTGCATACGAATGAAGATCCTGCAGGCAGGTAAATGTAAAACTAAACTACTCCATATGTTTGCAGTTATTTTCTCTTGGATTCCATATAACTGCATCCACATTTCTCACATTTACGAGTCTAAAGCTGCAGATGAAATTTTAAATATTTTCATATCCAACCCATTCTTTGTAGTATCCATATTAATGATTTCAACCTCAAAACACTGCAAAGTGAGACCATGGGTAATTAGCTCTTCTTCCTTAGATGAGAGTCCAGAAGTTGAAGACATTTAACAGAAGAATTCTTAACATAAGTCAAACTACTCATTAGATTTCTTATAAATTGGGTATTGTTCAGTTTTTGTTAGAAATTTTCTTAATTAATAGTAACAGAGAGAAATAGCAAGAGATAAAACTGAGTGAGACTGGAGGAAATAAAACAAAAGTTCTACATTTGTAAGAAGGACATTTTGTAGGTCTCTATAAAACAAAATTTTACCACACAGTAGGTTCTTTTTTTCTGTGAAGAAATCTATAGAAAGGAAGAAGGAAGGGATATCAACTAGAAAGAATTTAAGAAAAGGAAGGAAGGAAACAAAGCATTACAAATAATGAAACTCTTTCATTTCTTCCAAACATTGGACTGAAAATGACTGGAAATGAGACAGTATTTAATGTGACATTTAAAAAATTCTTGTCTGAAAGCTTTAATAACACTAAAAATATATGGACATACTAGAATATAAATATATATTGAGTAGACATGAACTATATTTTGGTTCATTCTTTTAAATTGAGACTCTTGGAAGCTGACAACAAATAGTAAATGGAACAAATATTAAGTCTTAGTACACAAGAACATGATGCAATAGAGTGCACTGATTTTTAAAAATTGACTTTACATTAATGAAATCCTTGCAAAAACAGGAAAAGGTAAGAAGGGTGGTGAGACTGCATTATAGAAAAACTTTACTGTCTAGGAACAAATTCGACTCTGATTTTCAACAAGATGACAGTAAATATTGCCAAGGTAAATGTTCAATCAAGCTTTGACCAAGGGCATAGCTAGCTATGAGCAGTTAGTTGCACAGTCTTTTACTTTGGTCTGTTTTTATTCATATACCTTGCCGTTTCTATTCCAAGGGCTGTCATAGTCTGCCGGCCACCTCGCTGGAGTATTTTTTTTGCTGCAACAAGTACCTCTTCTGTAGACGAGTATTTATTAAGGTTGAACTCATGAGTTACGTTTTCTCCATACTGTACAATTCCAACCTGAAATACCAACCCACTGTGAGTTAAAATCTGGCAAAATTCCCATTCGGTTTTCTTGAGTTTAAATATATAGATCAGATGTAATACATTTTAGTTTTTCTGCTGAGTTTAAAAATTCGGCAGTGCACAAATTCTTCTACTTTGATATCAATAACCATGGCCATTCTGTGGATAATAGTTAAAAGAGCAAAACTAAAAATGCTGTTATTAAATTTCTCAAATGATTGGTTTGTCTATTCAACAGCTTTTACTCAATTATTTGGATAGACCTAAATAATAAAACTATGCTATATTTTTAATGCTTTTTTGTTTTAGTTCCTCTTATATTTAGTTCCACAAATTATATTAACAGAAATGCTAACATTTCATAAATGAACAAAGTGAGATTAAAATACCCCCATAGTGTAGGAGTAAAAGAGGTTCTAGTCTAATGTATTCCTTATCCCTGGACTTTCAATCAAGCTATTCCCTCTACAGAAACAAACGTGTTCCCCTAAAATCTCTCCATTCTTTAGTTATCTCATCCTGGTTGTTTCTACTAATCAAAAGGAGAAACTGAGCTACATTAGAGTAGGTGATACAAAACACAAATAGACAATTTTTTTAAAAGAAATATGCCATATGAATTTTACTTTGAAGTTGCTTAGTCCAATATAAAATAAGAAAAAAACTAGAGAATATATGTAAGGTTAAAATGATGTATATAGTATAAGCTGAATGAACATGTAATCTGCTCAATCTATGTGTAGTTTAACCCTATTCTTCTATGAATACCCCTTGCATGCACCATCCTTTGCCATCTGTCTCAAGTTCATGAGTTATATTTGGAACAAAAATGACCAGAAATCCCTTTGCAAACAAAGTAGGCTACAACTAACTACAAAATAATACAAAATGAAGCATGAAGACACACCCATGGCTCTCACTCAGGTTATTTTCTTGACATAATTAAGTGTGATGGGCATTTTTAATACCCTTTACATAGATTCAAAATTCTTTTCTTCAGTGGTCTTATGACATTTTATTAATAGCCCTGGAAAACAACGAGTAATTAATAAGAGGAATCCATGTAGGTTTTATATTATCTTTGTGTATATAAATGTTCACTGTAAATGGAAGTGAAATGATTTTGTTACTTAGATAATCATTATGCCTAATTCTAGGTACCAAGGTAAATAAATACTTCTGCTGAAGTTACTTGCTTATCCATTCAGGACATCTCGAACAGTTTGTTTTATTTTTATTTACCCTTGTTTTTATTTGATTAAGCAGGGGGCTATAGAACTGAAAATTTCCACATCTGTTCCCATCATTATTCTTGGACATTTTATCACCTATTTGGTTAATCTGCTGAAGACTCGAGCTCGAATTTCTTTTTCTCCTTAGCTTTGGCAATTGTTTCCTCCAGCTCACCTATGCTATCCATCTCAGGGTCGTACCCTTGATCTTGCCATCTAGAAGAGCTGCGGCACTTCAATTGCAAATGGTCTCTCTCTCGTCATTAACTTCAGCTCATTTATCTACTACATCTCATTCAACAACCACATCAAGATCTCAAGACTGCCAATAAATTCATCAATCTTACCATTTTTGGGACTTAGTCAAGATTCCATGGCCTAATTACTAGATATAAATATTTTACTCTTGTAAATTGTAAATATTTTACTCTTTTAACTTTTTTCCCCTTTCTATTAATTCACTTGGATTATTTCCAACTCTGGTTAAATTCAGCTACCTCCTCTGTGTGTGTGTGTGTGTGTGTGTGTGTGTGGGTGTGTGCACGCGTGTGTGTCTGTGCTGACAAATGTTACTGCACAAAACCATACAACTTGTAGACTGGTTTCCCCTTAAAATTATGACATGGATATCAAATGGGAATATACATTTGAACACAGCCCAACATTCCTACCAATTTCTACTACTGAATGTACTTTGTTCCCACTTGTTGATTTCAATCAAATTCTTGTTATAAGCTTGTGTTAGCTCCTCAGGAGAAAGAGTGTATAACTCCTATATGGGGAGGAGTTGGATATATAGATGCTTACACATTTCCAACAGAACCTGATATGAGCTACTGGATTATCTAGGAAAATTATCAGCACACCAAGAACAGTAAAATCAGAGATCAGTGCTTTGCATCTCATCTCTGCATTATCTGTCTATCTATCTATCTATCTATCTATCTATCTATCTATCTCCTTCCTTAACATGTGTCTGACTTGTATCAGCTTCTTCTTTTAAATGGTAAGATATAAGAGAATTTAAAACTCTCTTTTTTTTTTTTTTTTTTTTTTTTGGTGCTGGGGATCGAACTCAGGGCCTTGTACTTGCAAGGCAAGCAGTCTAACCACTGAGCTAAATCCCCAGCCAAAACTCTTAAAACTTCTGGATCCTATATTTTTTCTGTATATTTAAATTCTAATTACTCATCAAGATTTACTTTAGCAAACTGCCCTTGGACTCCTAAACTGCTTTGCACCAAAGGTTTAAAGAGCTGGAAATACCAGGAAGTTTTCTCCCTCTCCACCCCTCACTCTGTCCAAATGAAATGCAGGGAATTCGAGACCAGCCCTTTGGCTAAAGTGGGAGCTTCCCTTTCAGATTAGGCTGAGGTCTGGAGTTCATCTAAAATTACACCCTTGTTTGTTGTCTGGTGTTCGTACCCAGTTCTGCTCTCCAAATCCCTTCATATTTTCTACAGAAGAGAAAGTGCTTCCTGAATAAATCACTGGCACATGCATCCCCTTTTCAAGGTTTGCTTCTGTGGAACTAATTAGATCTGAGGTAGGTCCAGGTTCTATGATCTATGTTCTTTCAGTCCTACCCTAGCTCAGGCCAGGCATAGTTGCTTTCAGCTTAGACCACAGCAATTGTTGGTTTCTCCATTGCTGATCTCTTTCCATTTCCACTCTCCTTAAATCCATCTACATATTATTAGAAGATTAACCACTAACTTTTGCATTTATCCTATAACTTCCCTGTTCAAAAACATCCAGTCTCCATTGCCTACACCAATGCCTTTGAAATATACTTTAAAGGAGAATATTTCATTCTAATTTTTAAACTAGAACAAATAAAACTTCAAGCACCTCCTTGAAATGCTAGGCTACTTGAAAAAAATGTTAAAATATAGTTTTTCTCCCCTTGACTATCAACAATCTAGTCTTACCTTTTCTATTTACCCTCATCTTTGGACTCCCCAGCATTAATTCCACCTCTATCAAATGCCCTTCTCTGTCCCTCCAACTAAACCAACTTCTACCCATCCTGTGAGGTTTAAATTCTACTTTCTTTGCAAAACTTTCTCTAGCTCATTGCCAAGACACCCCATATTGATCTTTACTTTCTCAGAATGCTGAAGCAAATGAGTCTGCAGATACATTCTTCTCAACTGCTCTGGATGTGTGCTTTATCTCTCCAACTGCATCATGAGCTCTCAGGGGTCAGGCTTGGGTAAAGAGCAGGGACTGTATCGTGGCTGATGGTATTCTTTCATCCTTTACCACTGCTCTGCTTTGCTCACAGCTGACATGCACCCTAGTAGATGACTGCTTCACACAACAAATGCAAAGCAGAGATAGCAGGAAAATAATGATAAGCAGAAAAACAGAGCTACAAAGAAGTGTGGGAAATGTGAAGAGTGGGAGTAGAAACTCAAATTGCAGGGAAATGGCATTCGGTATAGGTCCCTCGTTGATACAGTGACTGCTCATTTCCTTAGAAAATAGAATAAGGCCTGTTGTGAATATTCCCCCAAAGGGTACCATTTATTAATTTTCATAGAGACAGAGGGTCAGATTACAAAACTAACACATGTAATGCTGTGCTGACTACTGGAGAAATCTTGTTCAATAGAAATAGTTTCAGTCCCAGCTTAGCTTATCATTTAAAACAAATGAAACGTAAGCATAAATGTGTACGCATGCAGTAGTATCAAATAAGTATGAGAATTAAATATAAAAAGTAAGCCAAGTCTTGAAGTCACATTATGAGGGGCAGGGAAACAAGAGACATCAGCATATTTCCTCTGCCACTGGAAAATCTCATGGAAGAAGGAGGGTCCAGCATCCTGAATGAGACCGCCAGGCCAAAAAGAAGCAACACATCCTAAAAACACTCTGGGTGCAAAAAAGCATTTACAAGCCTGGGATTTATGTCAAAGATGACAGTTAAGGACTTTAAGTCATTTCAGAAATTGAGAGAAAGAAAAGCAATCAGTGACCTTCATGTTTGACTTGAAGATGTCAACTGTACTAGAATGGTAATAAACACCAGCAGATGGGGTTGGGGATTTAGGTCAGTGGTTAGAATGCTTGCCTCATAAGCACAAGGCCCTGAGTTCGATCCCAACACACACACACACACACACACACACACACACACACACACACACAAAACTAAAAATAAACACCAGCAGATGGAAGTTAAGAAGAGATCTGCGGAACAGTAATGCACACAGAAAGATTCTAGACATTTTCTTGCTAAGTGGAAAAAAGTAAGTAATGATGACAGCTAAAAGAAGTAATTTGGTTAGATATAGACATTCAATATCTCTGTTGGGCAAATGGCAAGAGAGCAGCTATGTATCAGCAAAGGAGTGAATGGATAGAGTTACAAGGAACCCTCATCATACAAAAGGAGGATAAACAGTCACAGGCGGAAGGAAGAGTTCCTTTTCAGAGGTATCCAGGATGCCTTTCCTTCTGGGGATGGGGGTGGGGGGGTTTGAACTTCCCAATTTAGTGGAAGAAAAGACATGACAATCCAAGACCAAGGAGACCTGGGAGCTGACTCAGGACAGAGCTTGAATCACATCAGGCACACAGTGGCTATGAGTTTTGCTTCATGAACGTGAGGTTTACAACATTTTTTCAAATCTTTCACATTCCACCTGAATATAATGCTCATATAATGATAAACCCTCTAACTAATATCCCCTTACTTTTTTTCCCAGAGAGTTCTAGATCCCTTTGCATGGTGATAGACAAGATCATAAAACACAATTTCATGGTCAAATAATTTTGGAAAACAAGAGTTAAAAAAAATTAAAACAGGGGCTGGGGATTTAGCTCAGTGATTAGAGTGCTTGCCTTGCAAGCACAAGGGCCTGAGTTCAATCCCCGGCACCACAAAAAAAAAAAAAAAACAAAAAAAAAAACAAAAAAAAATTAAAACAAGTATCTTTACAGGACCCCTCTTCTCCATCGTTTTCTATTTCCTATCTGTACAAAAATGTCATAGATTTCCAGTGGTGTAAAAGAGAAAGACTTTTTCCTACTCCTCTCCTTAATTTCTTTCCTCAGAGTTGGAAGCAAACTCTCTCAGTGTCTTTCCTACAGAGGCAGGCATTATGAATCACAACTGGCAATAAAATGAGCTACTTTATTGTTATTTGTGGGAATTTTTCTTGAGAAACGTATTCAAAACTTTATACAACATACTGTGGAAAGTATTACAATTGTATGAGTTACTTGTTTGTGGAGGTCAATTAATGGTTCAGCTTTATTCATCTTTTTTATATTTGTGATATATCATTAAGCATTGTAGTTAGTCTAATATATGATTTTATTCATTTCTAAGTTCATAACATTTTACATCAATAAACAAAATTTTAGTGACCTTATTACCGACGACAACTAGCATAAGGTACTTCATAAATATCTTATGAATTAAAATGAACAAATTACCCAAATTGTTTCTTTCCTTTTGGGCATACAGAAGAAAAAGAAAGGAAAGTCAATAAAAGAAAATATTAAAAGAAAACGTTAGAAATCACAGAAAAGAAGGCCTTTCTGATTATTCTGTCATGAAACAAAGTGATATTTAATTCTTTAATGAATGTCTTAAATGACAAGAGAATTCAAGAAAGAGAAGCATAGTCATTTAAGTACATTGAGTCAAAAAAGTTTTAAAGGAATGAATTTATTAATTCATTTAGAATTATAACCTTCTCTTGATAAGTTAGAATTACAACACCAGTGTCTAAATTTTAATGCTTCTTATGAGCTGTTTCTGGGCTTTCATTCAACAGTTAACATTATCAAATCAATGGCTTTTTGGGGAAATAAGACATGGTCAAACAATGAGGTTTCCCATGTTGGTGTAAGAGGTACAATTGTTTAATATGACAAGAATTCAGGCTCTATGTCTGGCCAATGTACATTTCTTTTTATCAAACTGTGCTACAAAAGCTCTGCCATGCTTCTCATGTGAATTAGTCAGGGTCTGAAAGTGGAGATAATACAGGCTACAATCTCACTTAACTGTCAGGACATTCTGGGACTGTGTTAGCTGGGCCAGGCAGCTTAACCTTTTGTCATTATGCAGAGAGACAAGAACAGGCCTAACTTAAAGATAGAGGATCATGTCGTAAGTAAATAAGCTCTCAGATACATAAATAAAGTTGCTAGATAATAGCTACAGAGCCTAAGAAAAGGGTGTCTTTAGCTGATCTGTTCCTTGATGGAAGATGCTACAATGAAAGTCACCCAGGAACAGAAACGCAAGGGCAGGAGAAGGCAGAGCAAAACTTAACCCACTGTATCTGTGGAGAAGGACAAAGACTGTGGGAGAAATCAGGGATGGGACAAGCTGCTCGACAATGAATACATGCAAAGAGAAGCCAGGAACATCACTCTATATGGCAGCCCGGGTGGAATCTCCTATACATAAGCACCTTCTAGCTCAGTGGATCAATATGACTTCATGAAGAAAAAAAAAATGTGGTTACTACAATGATGGTTTTTAATATAGGAAAATTAAAATTTCCAGGAATGCCATTTTTTAACATGACTGACTTGGCTCTTATGTGCTAGGCAACAAATAAAAGTCTACACTGTGTTCCATAAATTAAAGCATGGACATACAATTCTGTCACCGAAGAATTCACAGTCTCCCAGGAGAGACCAATCCATGAAACAGTGACGCAGTGAGTGATAAGATCAGTAGGGGAGTACACAAATACCATGGACATTTAATATGTCAAGAATTCAGGCTCTGTGTCTGGCCAATGTACATTTCTTTTATCAAACTATGCTACAAAAGGGGAAGGCATTTTTCTTGGTAAGGGTGGGTGAGATAATTGTTAAAAATTACAGAAAAGTGACACTTGAATTGATTTTAAGAAGTACAACTACACAGGGCTGGGATGAGAAGGACAGGGAATAAAGTGAGCATGGCACATTCTATGTCGCAATGAGCAGGGGCCCAGAAGAGGTTAAAGGGCTTGGCATGAGGTGGATACCAGAAGCAGGAAGCAGGATGCGATGGGAGTGCCCAGGGCCAGCTTGTCAAGTGCCTTCAAGTCCACCAGAGAGCTTGGGTATTATTCAGTAGGCAAAAAGAGAAGAGTTTTACGTAAGGAAATGATCTGAATTTTGTTTGGAATGATGGTTTAGGTGGATGTTGGATGCAGAAGAGGAAGAGTGCTGACCAGGAGGCTAGCGACAGCGACGCTTCGTATCATTCACTCTGCCACATGCAGAAACTATAACTTGACAGACTAAGGGGGTGGCTGCAGGCCACCAGGCTTCTTTTCAGACTTGGAAGCATGAATCAGGTTCTATATTTAAGGCTTCTAGGGAAATGGCTATAAAATGGGTAGTAAAAAGAAAGATAAATAATATTCCTAAAATTTAATTAATTTCTCTCTTTCATTTTGCCTGGTTTAATGCTATGCTATACGCCTGATGTGAACAATCTAGACATTGTTCCATTAGTATATTTCACTTTTATATCAAGTCTCACAATTTACTGGTTATATTTAGGATAATGCACTCGTATTTGACATATTTACATCATTCCCATTTATTATTAAAAGCAATGTTATGTTTAGGTATCGAGGATCAATAAGACCTCCATAATGTTTACACTATCATATCTTTTATAGCAAGTGCAGAGTGTTTCAGGTTTGTTTTTATAGGTAGTTTTTAAAAGGCAATTTTATAGCCTTTACTCTGTTCTTGGGTAAAAGACTGGTTGGCAAAAATTCTTTGACTATGTTTGCAAAAGTCTTAATGGGGCCACACAGAAACATGGGAGAAATTTTGAGTAACTATTTACAGTGGATGGTCTCATCATTTTTATTCCATTTCCCTAATGTACACTAACTGTCACATAGAAATACTCATGCAATCTTTTTTGTTTGTCCTATTTCTTCCTTTCTTCTTTATTTCCTTCCCTCCCTTGCTTTCTCTTTCCATTTTCTTTTGTGGTGGTAAGGATTACTTTGAGGAATATTTCATATCTTTGAGACGGCCTTTCATTGCTTGCAATTATTAAATGACAAATTCATGACTGCATAAAATATGTACCATCAATCTTTGTCTATGTTACCAAGTGTACAGCTGTAATCATTATAGCAAACAAAACCTCAGGAGATATAACCAGTATGAACTCTTCTCTTCTGGAACTCAGCATCCCTTTAAAACTTGCTTAGAATGAAGGTCTTCTGTTATCCCTAGTTTGGAAGATGAATGTGTTATGACTTTTCTAATTCTTAGTTTTCAGTGTGTTTAAAAAAGACACCATGGGGCTGGGATGTAGCTCAGTGGCAGAACATTTGTATAGCATGTCTCAAACCCCGAGTTTGATTCACAGCACCACAAAATAAATTTAAAATATAAAAATGAGTGAATAAGGTATGACATTTTAATTTAGATTGTTTCACAAGAAACTGCTGTATTTGCACATTAAAAATAATAAAAAACCAAATAGCAACTATTTCATATGGTTCCAACTAAATTAAAATAAAATTAACAAGAGTACAAACACCAAAGTTAATTTATAGTCAAGATTTCTCTTTTGCTCCTACTAAGGATTTCAGGAGGTAAGAAATTCTAATGGAGAAAGGGGCATCATAGGTTTTAGTATCTAGTTTTCCTTAGATTGCTAACTATAATTTCTGACCTCTCCAGCGATGGGGTAGGGACTGTAAATAAGGGTACAGAAATTCTTACTGCATTGGCACTATCTTAAAATGTACCAGGGCCTGATAGGCATTAACACCTTTTTCCAGAGGACAGAAGAACCTCCTTCACTGGGACGTCTTGTCTACATCCTTGGCCCGAGTGAGTGTGTTTCACTACCACTATCCTTGGGATTCACATATGTCTTCTGTTTCTCTCCTCACCTGCACCCCTTCCCTTCCAGGAGCATCCATGCACAGGACCGAACGTGACCACATGCTGGCTCCCTGTTTCAGCGGCTCATGCTGGTCCGCGGGAAGCACACACATTCTTTGCTCCTACATTCTGAGAATACAGGCCGATCGCAGCACAGCAACCTCGGCTTTGCCTTGCTTGTCAGCAGCAAGATGCTGTTATCGTGCCCTTTATATATTTCAGGCTGGAGTCAGACACTAGTCTACTATGGTCTCAAATCTATAGATAGAATCTGTGTGATAGCATGGAAGCCATTCTCAGTAGGACTTTTCTACACAGAAACACTCATCACAGATACTATCACTTTCATTCTTAACACTATAGGCGGTTAAGTTAGATAGAAATTAATATACAGCCAGAGAGGGACTGGGCTCTCAAGGAAGTCAGCAAAGGGTGGAGACATCAGAATTGTGGTTGAAGGCACATCTGAAGGAGACCAGACCTCAAGAAAAAGATGCCATGGCCAGGCCTATATGCCTCCCTAAGCAATAAGCAGCAACTTGGAATTATGCTGTAATTAGCACCTTCTGATCCTTGAAGAAAGACCTGGTTTTTTGGTGACGTTTGAAGATACTACAAAAGATGATGTGTACAATATTGTGCTAAGAATTGATCCGCTTTGGACTGAGTTTTAGACCTGATTAATTGTGACTTCACCCTTCTGCTTCAGGGTAAGTTCATTTCCCTCCATGCACTGCTAGCATCTGGTCTTCAAGGGCTGGCCCCTATTCCTCTGAATGGAGTCATTGTTCCTTCCAAGAAAGGGATACAAATTCAGAAAATCTGCCCTGGCAGGTTAGAGGTGCTCCAGCAAACAAGCAGAAAAGTTCTTCTTAGGACTCTTAGCAAGGTGAAGTCACTATAGTTCTAACAGTAAAAAACATGGAAATTGCAGCAGAGTGCTATGAGCATATAAGCAATTGTTACTTATTTTTCCAAAATTGAAAAGATCTGGCACAGATCTTCACTGAGGCAATGATTATTATTCAAAATCAGCCTTGTAGATGCTCTGCCTAAAGTTGTGGAGCAATCGCAAACATGCCACAGCTGCACTGATTTTTACGGATTGCTACAAATAATTTTTAGAGTAAAATAGGTAAGTGAACTTAAAGGTGGAAATGAAATATTCAGGTGACTATATAATATTATAAAATTCAAAAAAATATTAGCATTGGAAATAGTATCAACATTGGGAGGGAAGAATTAGATAAGAAGGCAAAATGGAATGAACAGAATAGGTAGAAAGAAAGCAAATACATCACAGGTAAAAGTGGCAAGAGAGGGCAAGAGCAGGGAGGGAGCAGTTTCTTTTTGTGTGTGTCAGCTCAGGAGATGGAGCCCCCAAAGCCTGGCAGGGGTCCTGCTGAGGGGCTGCCCTGGGAAGGAGTGGGGCAGTCATGCTGAAATGAGAAGAGGTAGAAACCTTCTGCTAGGAAGTTAGATGTGATTAGCTCAAACTTTTCTGGAAGTAGAGCTCTTAAATCTTACTGACAGAAGTGAGAAAAGGGTAGGGGAACAGAGGTAGGGAAAAGGGAAAGAGTTCTTCAGAAGGGGAAAAGGGGGTCCAGGTGGAACATATACCAGAAGGAAGAATAAGTCAAAATTCTGGAGTGGTCTTTTAGGGCACAGGGTGGGTGCCTTAATCCCTCTGGCAAGAAGAGTTACAATATCCTCCCCAAACTTCTAGTGATTCATCTGAGAAGATCAATTGCAGTCGACAAGTTGCACATAGGAAAATTTACATTTTGTGACATGTAAAAGTCAATTTTCTTTTAATGATTTTACAATGATTTGAAGAAGTTCTCTATTGTTCAGTGGGCTATCCATAACCATTCTCCTGAACAGCTCTCCACAGAGACCTATTCAGCCTTGCAACACAGTACATGATATTTTACTCTCAGGTCTGAGTTCTAATTTGAAATATTTGACTGTCACCCTTTTGGGAAATGTTATCATTCATATTTACATTCTTTTTTATACAGATGGTAAGAGAGGGAGAGTCTCTGTACAGATGTACACAGACATGTGTGCCTATTTGTGTGTATCGTGTCCCAATTTTAATGTGGATGTGGCAAATATTGATACAGTCATACCAATTTTTCAGTGCCTCAGAATTTCTCCCAGAATACTCTCAGACAGGAAAGGTTCACCCAAAAACCACAAAACAAACTTTTAGACTCTGATTTTAGTACTAGTTTCCTGCCCCTCTAGGCACTGACCTCATGGATATTTTATTGGCATGCTAATGATCATGTCTTTTCTGTATTTTAAAATATATAAGATCATATCAGCTTAACAAACCTGAAATTAAACAAAAAATCAGTGTCTAAAACGGAGGGGTTGGGGATTTAGCTCAAGTGGCAGAATGCTTGCCTAGCAAGCGCAAGGCCCTGAGTTCGATCCCCAGCATCCAACCCCCCAAAAAAGGGAAGCATTGTGTGGGAAGTTCCACTTCACTTACAGGCAATAAAAGAGAATTAGAAACAGATACTCTGGGAAAAAGAGACAGCAAAAATGATTTGACTTCTTTCATTTGGAGCCTAGAGCATTACTTTATATTTAAGGGAAGAATTGTTAATATAGAGTGAAACAGACTTTAAACATATACTGTGGTGAGTTAATAATTTGTTGATATAGTATGTGAAAGAAGATTATGATGTGATGAAATCTTTAAGACTTCAGATTCATTTCTACCAACTCTGAAACTCTGCTTTGATATTACCAAAGGTAGCTACACTTATTTAATAATTAAGAATTAAATTACAAGTTTACATACATACACACACATGCACACACACACATATATAAAATATTTTCTGAGAAGATTGAGAATGGCAGCCATCTTATTTTTTGTTTAGAAAATAATGCGGTTTGAAGTAATACCCCTTTTATCAAAAATAAAAATAGGTATAATGAACATAAATTTATCCTTAAATTTAGCTTTTGTGATCATTTTCATAATAATTCAATTTATGAGAATGCTGCGCATTTTTATCTTTAGAACATCAGAAGGGAAAACAGAGTCACATACCTGTGTCTGTTTAGGACCAATATCCATTTTTTCCAGAAGGTCATTTAAAAAAGCTGTAACACTTTCCCAGGGATAAATGCTGTTGGAACCATCCAGCACTATGACTATGTCCAGCTGAGTGCTGCATTCTGCAATAAAAGGAGGCAATTGTGAAAATTTGGAATCTATCTTTTTAGTGGGATATGAAATGCTTTCACAGATGAAAGAAGCTCATTTTTAAAGATGAATTGGTGTCTACGAAGTGGACGTATTGCTTTTAATAGCTTTACAAAAAGTAAAGTACCTAAGAAATACATATTGTATTCAATTAGAATTGGTTTGGAGTTTGTACCAAGTAAAACCCATATCTAATTAACTTTAATTAATATTACATAACAGTTTTACTTAGAAATTTTCTCAATATGAATTTGATATAACATTTTTATTCTGGGCTTATTTATTATGAAGTTAAGTTCCTCAAAGACACTTACACTTGAATACAAGCAATGTGACAACTGTAGCTATGAAGTTTAAACATGATGTTATAAAAGTTATTTATACCAGTATCAACTCCAAAAATACCAGTGAAGTTTGGTTATATACTGGCAAAGCAAACATTTACTTAAATTGGTAATGCTGGTAGTTGACAAAATACTTGAAGCTTTTCGGTATGCTCTTATGTATACATACATCTCATTCATTGCTTATGCTTTTCAAACATGCAAAAACACTGCATAAAATGTGTACCTTGTACAGGGGCAAAGGAGTTTACCACTTGAAATGTGGGGCTGACATCAGAACAGATTCCCGTTGTATAATGCAGGTGTCCACATCTATAGGCATATAAGGGCCCACATGCCTTTTAAAGAATTTAAAAAAATTAAAAACTGTAAGACTGAAAATTACATAACAAATTTTTAATCATTTGCAGTGATAGTATTCCTGCTAGGAAGTATTGTTACTCTTTCCCTTCTTACCAGAAATCCTCCTTTTGGGTTGGTGACTAAGGTTGATCCAAATGTCATGTTTTCTTTTATTTCTGTGACATTGGGAATCGACGTATGAACTACAAGAGAGAACAACATTTTATGAGGATGAAAAATAAGTTCCACAAAGTGAAATTAAGTATTTACTCATTAAAACGTTCTGTTTGCTTTGTTCATATCACAGCACATTTTTCTTTTGGTTCAGTGGAATAGACTTCCAAGTTTTAGTAAGGAATACACTGAACTCTTGAAGGCTGAAGGGTTGGCTTTTGTCCCAGAAACAGTCTGTATCACTGTTTCAAATAGTTCTGTTGAACTGTGAAAGAATGCAGAACCGGCAGGGCAATGTGAATGTGGGATTGCCTCTCACACGTTTTTGGTAATTAAAACAAATAGAAGATTTAGCTTCACAACACTGTAAATATAATGTTATATTATTTGTTATAAACAACCAATGATGAAAGGTGATTTCCAGTCAGAAAGAGGAAAATGCAAAGAAGACAAGAAAAGAAAACATTCAAACACAAGTCTTTGACCACGACATCCAAAGTCATGAGAATATCATGAAGGTTACAGAGGAAACTGGGGTAAGATTAGAGAAGTGGCCAGGAAGTTTGGATAAATGGAATGCAGTAAGAGACTACGTTTAACATTCCAAACAGAAGTGCTGAGTCCTGCGCAGGCCAACCTGACAAAACTGGCAAGAAATTCCACTTATTCCTATGAAAGCAAGAAAGTAAGAAAGCTAGAAATTAAGGAAAGAAGGAAGGAAGAAAGGAAGGAAGGAAGGAAAGAAGGAGGGAAGGAGAGGGAGAGACAGGAAAAGTGAAAGCTTCTATACCCTTCTTAATGAAGTACATAAATGTCTGAAAGTAGCAAAACTCTAGTTAAAGAAAGATTTGCCTCACTATTTGTGCTTAGAAATTGTTCTTCCCTTAAGACTATCTACAGATGTAAAGTGGACAGTAGAAGCAGAGCTTGGGAATGATGAGTTTGCCCTCTTAATCTGAGCATTGACCTTTGCTCATGACTTCAGTCTGATTTGCATTGAAAGCACCTGGGATTGAATTATTATATAGATTGGCTTTTGAAAAACCAGGATTAGAGTTGTTTTGTACAAGGCTGAGTCGAGATCAACACTGTGGGGCCATTTAGGGGCTCTTGTAGACATTTTCCTACTATTCTTAATGTAGTTAAAATCTGTAGGCTAATTTAAAAACTCTGTCCCAGTTCCCGGTAAGGGAGGAGTAGCTCCTAACAGAACAACTCTTTTGCAAGTAACCACAAATTCCAGGAAAAGGAAAAGAAAATATGTATGAGGTAACCACCTAAAGGCATTGCAAAGCAACCAAACAGGCTAAAACTAGAGAGGAGTCTGTACTTGGAAGAAGAGATTTGCACTGGGTAAGTTTCTTGTTTTTTGTGTTTCGTTTTGCTTCACCTTTTGTTTTTACTCCTGATTCCCCTAGTCAGTGGTAAAATGCAGACAGGATTCCCAGTCGCAGGGTCTTGCAGAAAAAGGGAACAGAAATTAGCGAACAGTGAGACCACAGCGTGGGAGATGTTTCAGGAAAAAGAGACACAAAAGGACAGTTCTAATACATGCATCATTCTTTGTCCAAATAGCTGGATGACTCAATAGTCAATGTGCAGAGTAGACTTTAAACAGTTCAGCAGAAATAAGAACTGAATAGAGATTTTTAACTGCTTCACACTGCAAGAAAGTTAGTAGCTGTAAATAAACAGCAGGCCAAGTAAATTGCCGAGAAGCGCAGAAAGTTAAAACTATTAAAAGGGATATAACAATTTAGAATTTCCATACTTATAATTCAAAAATATAATCCATGTTATTACCTAAAAACACCACATATAAGAAGAAACAAGAAAATGTGACACAACCTTAAGGAAAGGTAATAAATGCAAAATGAGAAGACACTGCAGATGTTGGAATTGTCAGGCAAGGGTATTAAAATAACTACTGTAACTGTGCTCATGAACATAAGTAAAAAATGTTCATAATAAACAAAGAAAATATTGCATGGTTTCTCTAATATAAAAGATGCAAATATAAATAATTTAAAAAGCAAAATAAAAGAGAGATGGTAGGAAACAGGGAGGTAGACTTTGTGGGGATAGGAGATCTAAAGAAGGAAAAAGGGAACACGGTTGGGTAAAATAATCAGGATGTGGTATGTATATGTAGCAATTCCCCAAGATGAATGTAATTATTATGTATCCCCAAACATATACTAATAAAAATGGATAAACTAATACAAAATTGAAAAAAGAAGAACTAAAAAATAAACTATTTGCAGTAAATTTGTGGGACTAAAAATAATTTTCATGATATTTGATATTATATAGAACACTGAGAGAGATCTAATTTCTAGATAATTCTAGGAAGAATTTTCCATTCAGGTTCCAACTACAGTGATATTTCTATCAAATATATCTACTTCAATATAAATGTATCTCATGTTACCCTTCTTTAAATTATAATTCCCTCTTGTTCTGTTTTTTGTGTAAGAACCAGGCACTAAAATTCTGTGGAAAGAATGATGGACAGGTTATTTGCAAAAGTTTTCCCACATTACACTAGTTTACAAAGAAGCCTGAACAATAGGGGAAGGTAAAAGTTATAAAAGAAGGGGAGAGGAAATCAAATGTCTCTCTCTACAAATTTAGATATAGCCAAAGAAAGACTGCAGGTTACTGCTAATATTTTCTTGAGTCACTTGAAAGAGTTTTCAATGAGAATAGTAGGCAAGATTGAAGGTGAGACTAACTTTCTGATTTTACATACCTGGTAGATCCAATTTTATGCAAGGTGATGATGCACCTCTCCCAACTGGACACTTATAGACATCTCCAGTTCTGGTTTGGGGTTGACCAACTAAAGGAGAACCAATAAGTACCCTGGAATTTAAATGAGGCAATTAAAATGTCTGAACAGTGAGAAACAGTTTTAGGACTGATTCTATGACAACAGACTGTAGTTACCATAGACAAACTTAGACAATCATCCTGTTAGAAATTTAATGTTATTTAAGATAAGTGGAGTGTTTTCTCAAAATTACACGTTGATTTTAATAAAAAATTAGTGTGAGAGAAAGCATAGATTTTGCTTTATTATTTTTACCTATTATCTTATCATATTATTATTTAGGTATGGAAATAATCAATAGTTATTGGATAAGTCTACCACTCTGTTATTTTGAAAATACACAGAAGTCTAAATGATTTTTACTTATGATAAATTAATTGGTAATTTCTTTTTTGTTTTTATTGGTACATGTTGCAGTACATAATGATTACTTTCATTGTGGGTAGTTGGTACATGTACCTAACACATCTTAATTCTTTTTTTCATCCCTCCATCTCTTGGTTCCTTTCCCTTTTGAAAAAGATTGTCTCTCTGTTTACTATTATAAATTTCTTTTCCTGTTTAATTTATTTATATATAAATTAGTATGGAGATCCTTCGAAAAACTAAAACTAGAAATTCCATTCAACCCAGATATTCTTCTTTCAGATATCTTTCCAAAACATATCTAAAAGTTAGACACAGACATTATACTACAGTGATACATGTATACCTATGTTTATAGCAGCACAACTCATATAACTAAATCTTGGAAGCAGCCTGTATGTCCAACAACAGATGAATGGTTAAAAAAATGTGATATTTATATAGAATGGAGTACTACTCTGCCATAAAGGAGGATAAACTTGAGTCATTTATAGGAAAACGGATGTACCTTGAGACCATAATGTTAAGTGAAATAAATCAGACACACAAACTTAAATATCGCAAGATTTCTTTTATATGGGAAATCCCCCAAAAGATAAATAGTATAAACATGGAGTCATCATAAGATTTAATATTAGTATGTGACAGTTAAGCACTTTGAAAACAAGCACTTTGAAAATAAGGATGATTATGAGATACAGGTTAAAATTATTATCTTTTTAGACATAGTTATAAAATCACTCCGCTAGTAATTAATGGAAAAATTAATAATTATTCATTTTAGTTCCAGCGAGTCCTTTAATAGTCACATGACATTCACAGGAATAAGAAGGATGAATATGGTTGAAAGTGAAGTCATTTGATGGATCAACAGTTGTTGATTCAATGCTGGCTAAATATTCATATCCAAAAACTGTTTTCTTACAATCTAATGACTCTAATCATAAACCATAAGACTCTGTGTTTCTGATTGTTTTAGATGATATCTTTATCAATAATTTGAGTGAAGATACAAAAAATAAAAATATTTAACAGCTACATATATACATACACAAGGGCATATACATATGTCAACTTTATAGAATAATAAACATTAATAAACTAAAGTCTAATTAGAGCTTATATAAGTTACTTCACTTAACTGCTTACTATTGTCTACATTAGTATAGGATGTGGGAAGTGTCGCTTAATGAGAATCCATGTGAAAAAGTCCTGAGAGATTTAGTAGATAGCACAATAAACATGAGCCAACACTGTATTTTAGTGCCAAAAATGCTAATATGACCTCAGGGTGCATTGCTGGAAATAGATGCCCTGGTCAAGAAAAGTGATAGCCCCTCTGTGCTCTGCACTGGTCAGGCCATGTCTGGAATCTTCAAATTAAGAGGGACAGAGGCACAATGGGATGTATTTAGGAGACTATGACTCAGATGATTAGCAGCCTGGCAGTTTTGTCAAACAAGAGGAGCTGAAGGCAAAGTTGGAGATATTGAGCACAGAGAAAGAAAGAATGTATGAAAAAGAATGAGAGGTTGCACAGGGTACATCAGGCATGTGCTTTAAAAATTCAAATTAAAAAATTCAAATAAATGAAAGTCTGTCATATTGAAAAGCAATAGGATTAATTTGTATAGGTCCTTTAAGCACTGTATTAGTACAAATATATAATAGTTGTAAACAATGAACCACTGAACAGACTCCCTAAAACATACAGTGCGATGCCTTTGCAAAGAAAGCAATTTCTGATTTGTGTAAAGAACCATAAGACTCTTTAAGGCATAACTCTTTTTTTCTGAGAATCTAACATTTAAAAATGACCTAAAATAAGGGGGGAAAGCTTACTGCATAAAGATAATGCTAAGAAAATATTAAAAGAAATATGGCCAACAGCAAAGACTAATTATTGCAGGCTCTTTCTGTAAAATGTTGTGCTGTCATAAAAAATAGTAGTTAAGAAGATGGCACAGTAGGATGAAAAATTATGTATGACCTAATTTAAAGTGAAAACCTACCTAATTTAGTGAAAATCTGTGGCTTAAAGTGGGACACCATATTCTTATATTCATATACTAGCAATGATAATATCTAACATTTATTGAATTTATACCATGGGCCAGGCATTCTTCTAAATACCTTCCATGTACTCAGAAATCTAATACTTGCTGCAAAAGGTAGCATGAACTTTGGTTCGTGAGCTCAAATTGTGGCTTTACCGTTTACTAGCTATATGGTTTAGGAGAAGTCAATTACCCTGTTTGTGCCTTAGTTTGTTCATCAATGAAATAGAGATACTGGGAGCACATATCTCACAGGATCATCATGAAAATTATAGCTAATATAAGTAAAAATTTAGAACAGTGCCTTACTCATAGTCGTGCACCTAAATATTAGTTCTTTTTATTATTGCTCTATTTTAATTTCAGATATTAAACCACTAGGATCTGTATAAAACAGATCTGTGTAAAACATCTGTGTAAAACAATGATTAGAAGAGAATGTATCAAAAGAGTAACAAATAATATTAAGGAGATTATGATGAATTTTTTTCAGTATTTTAAAATTTTTATGTAATATGATGAATAAGTTAGTTTCATAGTTGAAAACAGAGAAAAGAAATGAGTCTACTACTGTATCCTTGAAAGTATTTAACTGGAGGCTACATAAATCAATTAATGTTTATTAAGAACATTCTACTACTTGGACATTTATGCCAGAGCATGGTGATGGAAAAATGGATAAACACATTCTTTAGGTTGCTTAAAGGGGAGGCAAAATTATAAGTATGTATCACAACACTGAAAAGTTCTGAACCTGGTACAACTTCAACAAAGTCTTAGAAGCAAGAAAATACATCATTCCTTTGATAAGTGTACAAAGCTCAGTGTTGCTGTGATAGAAGTCGATGCTATCGGGGTAAACCGTCTAAGTTATGCATGTTCTTACAGTTCATTTTAAGAATTTTGGATTTATTGCATAAAGGGGGAAGTTAGGAATCATTAGAGCTTTTAAAGAGCATTGTGACATGATCAAATCTTTAATTTTAAAGCTTACTTGTCTTCAGTGTCATGAATAAATTGTAGAGGACAGGGTCAAGGTAAGAATTTGTAAAGTAATCCAGACGAGGATCTGAATTAAAGAAGTAGAAAGGAAAGATGAACCAACATTATTAATATTTAGAATATAAGCTGTCTTAGTTTGGTTTTTTCCCCAAAGCAGACCTGCCACAAAGACTTTGTTACAAATAGATTTTTTTTTTTTGAGGCAATTCCAAGTATGTGTAAGTGTGGTGATGAGGAAAATGTAATGGAAGGGATGAAAGGCCAATAAATAATGGATTGCTTTTATAAGCAAGTGGGCCCAATCTTGCTGGGAAACATCTCAGAAATCAAGTGAACATGCTAGGAGCATGGTAGAAGACAGAAGAGTAAATATTACCATTTTGAAAGAGTACACATTAAAAAGAGAGCTAAAAGCTGACATCTGGATAAAATAACAGGATTTCAGTGAGTGAAGGAGGAAAATTAAGTAGGCGTGGTCAGAGAGGAAGGCGAATCAGCAGACAGGAATATTATGGAAGTTGAAGAAGGAAAGAAGATCCACAGTGGGGGGAGAATGGGAGCCATGAATTTGCAGCAGACTTCATCCAAGTAAATTTGCTAAAACAAGGTGGGTAGGGCTCTGCTGATGAATGTGGACTGCTTTATTTCAGGACAATGGCAAACCATTAAGTATGTGAGGCAAATTCATGTTTATTATGGAGGTACTCTGCATATAGGTACATAACAGAAAAAAACAGACACAAGAAAAAAGCTTCTATCACAGGAGAGGGAGTAGGGTCCCTGAGCAGGCAGGTAGAAAGGTGGATCCAGAATCTCTGTTTTAAAACAGGCAACACTTTCTGGGCTAGTATCAAGAGGTTTGTACAAGGTGTAACGGGAAAATATGCTAAATGTTTAAATGTTAAAAATGACCACAGTAAAAGACACATTGTGATTAATCCCCCTGAAAATACTTCCCCTCACGTTGAACATATTCTCATCATTTTTGTCAGTTTCTGAAGCAGTTCTGGAAGTCTATTTTTATGTCTTTATTTGTGCTGTCCTGGCTGCCTTGATATCCTGAAGTAACTCAGACCATTTACCTTTCATGGTCATTTTGACTTTGAGGAAGCCCGAAGTCACACGATCCCAGATCTAGTGAATGGGGTGAATTGGGACACACCATGTTTTTATGAGCCTCCCTTTCCACTGAATGACACTCAGCAGCAGAATTCACTGTGTAAAAGCACTTGAAAAGAGGACTTCCAGCCTTGCTTCAGAAAGAGGCAAGAACGAGGTAAGTGTGTTCAGGGTGAGGGAGAGGATTTCAAGGGGGATTGATTGCAATGTATCCTTTAATAACTTTTTTGTTTAAACATTCATTGTAGATTTTGATCACACCTCATAAATGTGGTAGATGGTTCATAATGTTGTACACCTTTGTGACATTACTTTAATCCTCATTATTTGAAGGAAAAAAAAAGACTCATCTTTCACCTATTTGACCTGGAAAAGTTTCTGATAAATAGAATGCTGCGGTAGAAATGACACTGTGACTTCCGAGGGTAGGTTTTAAAAGGCCTTTGCACGGCCTGTTTTACCTTTTTAGAAATCTGGAAACACCATGCTATGAAGAAGCTCTGTCTAGCCTGCAAATGACAAGAGGCTACATGAAGAACAGATGCTTTAGCTGACAGTGCGAACTACCTTACATGTAAGGTAAGCCTTCTTGGACCCGCCAGTCCCAGCTGAGGTACCAGATAACTAAACTCATACGAATGAGCCCAGGCAACAGAGGACTATCACAATCCTCAAAATCTTTAGAAATTATAAATCACTGTTGCTTTAAGTACTAAATGTTGGGGTAATTTGTTATGCAGCAACAGTTAACTGAGACGAGAAAAATGTAGTTTTGGCCTAATAGCTTCTCACTTTCTCTTTTTCATTTTCTTCCTGGAAAACAGTAGCAGCAGTCATTTAGTGAGATTTAGAGGAGAGGCAGTAGTGGAGTGGTGAGTTTGTGAAGGGTAATTTAAATTGACACAAGTTGGTCAGGCCCCTCCGACCAAGATAAGGTAGGCTGTAGCAGAGTCAGGGATGTCTGGGGATTTGATTTTGTAAATCTTTTCCAATTTTAAAATTCCACCATATGACAAGAACAAATATAAGTTTGTGGAGGAGAACCAACTAGTTGGAAAACATGTACTATTAACTGGGAGAAATCTAGCCTCATGGATGAAAGGTGAATCTGAATAGCACGCTAAAGATAAAGCAGATTGTGGACACTGGAGAATGAAGACTGAACATCGATGAGGCGGAAGTACAGCTGGATGGAACTCAGATAAAGCTTCCAAATACATTGGAGCAGGAAGGTCGAGATGGCATTTGGTCTCTAGGGCAACAGACATCACTCAGAAAAGAGCAATAACTGGAAAGTGACCCAACACAGCAGCTAAAATCATAGCTTGTTTTGTATTCTGGGACAAATAAAGACTGAGGTGTGTGGCTCAGAAAATGGTAGAATGTAGTAGCCCGGGATTAAGACAGTTAAATTTGAGGGCTGGGACCAATACTGAGGCAGGTAGGAAGGGTGTGAAAAAGTAAGCTGGGGGAGTAATTGTAACCAGAGTTCAGGACACTCGCGCCAAATTCCCAAGGCCCTGTATATGGAATTCTCAACAGCTCTCCCACAAAGTGTGGACTAAATAAAGAGATGGGAGGCCACTGAAAGTGTGCTACTCTGGCTTTCCTCACAGTAGCCTGTCCTATGTCCCCCAGGGTGTACTTTGTTTTATTTGGTTTTTAATTTTTTCTTCTTACTTGGCCCAAGTTCACTCTGAAGAGCCAGTTTCTTCCTTACTTTCATTTTTCGAATAAACTTTGTCTCTGTTTTTGCTGGTTTCATTCAATTCTTGATTTGCGATATACAGAGCCTAGAAAGCAAACACCAGCACTTCCAAACCCAGTGACATTTATTTAGTGAGTTATCTCTAGAAGGTAACTACCTGTTATGGTTTGTGTCTGGATGTCCCTCAAAGCCTCATGTGGTAAGAGATAGCTGGATCTAGAGTGTGCGGTTACTAAATTAATCTATTGATCGGTTTGGCATGGTTCTGCTGGGATCAAGGATATGAGACTGAGATTGGGGGTGGGAGTTCGGCCTGCCCTAGAGACAGGTAGCCTAGATAAAAGATACAGGAAGAAGCTAATTAGCTGCTTGTTTGCATTGCTTATTTGCATTCCCCGCCTACATTCCTTGGATTACTCACCTTTTTTTTTTTTTTTTTTTTTTTTTTTTGGTGCCGGGAATCGAACTCGGGTCCTTGTGCTTGCAAGGCAAGCACTTTAACCACTGAGCTAAATCCCCAGCCCTTTAGATTACTCACTTTGCTTGCTGCCGGTTGGCTGCCGGTCCGCCCTGCCTCTGCCATACCGCCCTGCCTCGGACCCAGCGGACTATAGACTGAAACCTCTGCAGACTGTGAGCTAATAAACCTTTCTTCCCCTAACTTTGGGTGTCGAGTATTCTGTCCCAGCAATGAGAGAAAAGTAACTAAAACACTACCCAATGACAATAGTAAGGAATGGAGTATCAGGATATAGGATGTAGAACTATTTTGTATATTCTCCAACATACTGTTTGTTTTGATAAAAAGCACGCAGTTCTTAAAATTACATATATCTTACCACCTTAATCCTAAGTAACACTCACTTTCCCAAGCTGCATAAAAATAATGTGAACCAAGGAAAGTGTGAGCATAGGATTTATGAAATTTCAGGAATCTCCAGTATTCCCGACCCCATTATCTTGCTCCACTTTTTTACTCAGAGTACTGATTACATTCTGTCATACAACATACCTAGTTTTTAGGTTTATTATTTATTTCGTATTCCTCCCTCCCGAGTAAAATATAAACTTCACAAGAGCAGGAATTTTTGTTTAGTTTGCTCATTCATAGCTGCTTAGAACACATAACAATGTCAGGTACAAAACAGACATTTAATAAATATTTATTGAATGAATGACTGTGTGGAATAAGAAACTAAATAAAACAGACCTGAAAATGTTAGATTCAAATGACTAGCTGAGAAGTCTGAACTGTGAAATCCCTTTCCATTTTAGGGGTTGGCTACTGTGTTCAGTGGGATGCCATGCATGCCTTTAGATGACTTAGAAGGTATTTCTCTAGAGTGTGGTGCTAATCTAGAGAATCCTTCTTAGAGGGAAAGAACTGACTGAAAGTAGGATAGCTATTGTCCCACATCCTGGCCTTGTCACATGGTTACTATATAAAATCTGTCAAAATTCATCTTCTGATTTCCAGTTTCCAGTCTATAAAATGTAGATAGTGTTAATAATATCTGCCCAAACCCATAGGATCAATATGACGACCTAAGACACACTGTTTCATGAACTATTGGTATTATTATTTTAGATTTTAATGAAATTGGCTTTATTGTATTTTGTTTCTATTAGATTTTGTTTTTCCTATAGCATTTTTACAATGATTTGTCTGTATATTCAGAGAATTTAAAAATGTCCTGAATACCATTATTGATCTCTAGGGGATCACCTGATGGATAAACTCAAGGGTCATCAAATTTAGAGAATCCTTTTCTCTATGAAAAAGCTCCAAGTAGTGTAAAATAAAATTTGGTAAATTGAGAAACTATTACTATTCATGATTCTTGTTATTATGACTATTATTACATTGATTTGAAGAGTAGCTAGTTTGACGTCTCTGTTATAGTTAGGTGCCACCTCCATAAAGAATAGTTTTCTGAAGAGAGGTGTCTCCTATTTACAGTATTTCATTAATATCCTTTTTACTAACTTGCTCTTTGTGTCTAATATAAACAAACCAAAAAAGTTACACTCAGCAAACCAAAGTTTTACCACAGTGCCAAGCATACCTTGTCAGACAAAACAAAAAAGAAAAAGTAATTGTTTAGTCACCTTAGGGAGTAAAACTCATTCATTAGCTGACTCCATGAGCTGCAGTGTTCTGGGCATGAAAAGTAGGGGTGACACTGAGGTGAGCCAAGACAGAAAAAAAAATCTAGCAATGACACTTCAGCTTCAAAAGGCATTATGAGAAACGTAAAATGAACATTATCATAAAATCCATAAGAGAAAATTTGAGAAATGGTTTCTCCCTGCAGGTGAGAATAGATTTTATTTAAGAGATACAGATATTGGAAACAGAGCATCAGTCACATGAACCACTGCACCCACGGGCATAAAAACAGAGTCTTTTAAGGAAGAGGAAGAAGTGCAACATATTTTGATATACACTGGGTTGAAGAGGGTAGGGAGGAATTTATAGCTTGAAAATCTACCTCGGGAGGAGAAAGCCTCTGAAGCCACTAAAATCCCCAGGAGAGGTTGCTTGAATGGTAGTTAAAAGGTTGGGGATGAAAGAATGAAGCAAAATGTTAATAGAGAGTAAAAAACCCTTAAACACATTTTGCATCTTCCCATTTGGTGGAGATGCCTGCTGGTGACAACCACTAAATCTGGAGGGCTTTGTGCAGTGCAGAAGATATTTAAGTGTCTTCTCTTCAAAGCAAAATTATTAAGCCAATTATGCTCTTTTTGAATTCTTCTGAACCACATCACATTTACTTGGATGTTCCACTTCAGGCTAACCACAATGAATAACGGCTGATTTTAATCAGTGATATAACATGTTCTGCTACCAAGAAAACATGTGGCTTCTAAGCCGAAAATATAAAGAAAATTATACTTCACAGTAAACTCCTGAAAGGTAAAGGGGACATATGAAAGAACTGAAGCAATGTTTTTAAATACATAAATAGCTCTTACAGTGGACTAGTAAGTACTTGGCATACTACGGCCACAACGTAATGTGAATTGGAATGATTTTTAAAAAATTTAAATCTTAGGTGAATACTCTTGTAAAACAGTGTGGTGAGTTTGTGTAGTAAATGCACAGTAAATATCACTTATGAAGGTGTTTACTGTTAGAGAAAACTAAATAACAGAATTCATGTTCTTCAAACTATGACAGTATTTAGTGCCTAATGGAACAACCTTACCTGTTTAACCTTGACTGGGAGGTGGGCTGGGGAGTTAAAGGGGATTTAAAAACTCATAATCTTACTAGATTTCTAATCTGAGATATTTGTAAGGCAAGTAGAAGAGTGAACCAACCCCATAAAATGCACAATACATCTAGCATACAATGTTTCTACTTAGAAAGGTGAGAGCTCAAAATATTATTTTTGATAGTGTTCAGTGGATTATTTTCAAATAAACCAAATAAAAATGATGGAGCAAAATGCATCTTTTCATCTGTGAAAAATTATTGTGGACTGATAGATCACTGTTGCCTAAGGAGATATTTTCTTATTGTAGTTACTAGAAAAATGGGCCTGTTTGGTTTAAATTATTAAACTGAAACAAAGTTTAACTAACTCCTGTTCATTTTTCTATGATGTCCAACTTTATAAAATCACATTTGCTACATTTAGGTTAAATACAAGGCAAAAGATTTTGTGTAATTTTCAACAATTTAAATATGCCTTTAAAATTCTACTTAAAATGAACCTAAGCAAATAGTAACAGGCTTTAAAGCATATGACAGAAATAATACACATTAGACCAAACTCAGCAAAACACCAAAAATATAAGCCCCAAATTATGGAAGTAGTGTTAACCCTTTCAGGGGGTACCATCTCATCTTCTTCCCATTCCTTCCTACTGAATTTCAGTCTAGTGTATTCAAGTTACTCCAAATGAGAACAATTAAGACACTCTTGAGAAAATAACATTCACTCTTTGAGGTCAGTCCAGGCTTCAACAAAAATCACTAACCACTTCCTCTAAAATTCCAAGGAACTTTTCTTCTTTTACTTGCAGTCAGTTTTCATTACCAAATGACTAGTCTGCATTTTATAGTGTAAAAGATTCCTTCTGTTGAAGATTCATTCATAAAACAAACTGTAGCGAAATAACATTTTCCATTACCTTGTAAAATTACCACACGACAGCAAAAAAACACTGGCTTACCATTTTCCTTCTTCATTCTCATATTGTTGAACGGTATATCCAAACATGTCTTCCACTGGGCCGCTGAAACTCATTGAATTTTTCACATCCACGTTGAAGGATACGCAGAAGCCTAGGATGATTTTGAGAAGGAAAACAGAGTCCAGTTATAAAAGTTAACCAAGATCTCATCCTGTTTGAATTATAGGAGGCATTCTTGAGTTACCACTGCAAGCTTTGCTCTTATTAAAGAGAGCAATGCAGCTCAAAGAATGAGAAACTCAGTGAAGGCCCTGATATTAACTGTTCTTACTGACTGAGAATAAACCTAATGGTTTTAAAGAATACGAGTTCTGACATTCAAAAAATCCATAAAAATTTAGTGTCTGTATCACTTCCAGAAGTAAAGAGTACAGGATGTGTGGGGAAGAGTCACAAAAATTCATACTCATAATGATGAATGCAGTTGCAGCTACTTTCCCAACAGTAAGCCCTACAGTGAACCACAGCCACTAGGAATTATAAACAGCTTCATCTTCTCATTGCAACTATAGAAGATGCAAATATTTGTGCTTAAAGATTTTTCCTGGCTGCTCCTGAAGGGAAAAGTAAGTAGACTGTCTCCTCTGAGACGTGGCTTCATATGTAGGCCTGAGATATAGTCTGCTTCCCTTCCTCAAGCAAGCAGTGGGTGAAATCTTTTACTAATACAGTGAAGCCTCTTTATAATGTTGTTGTTGGTGATAACCTCACAAGTTGCTGTGAAACTAAATTAGATGACATGTCTAAAAGTTTACTCAATGCCTGGCATATACTGTATAGCCAATGAGTGCTAATTCCCTTTTCTTGTAGCCCTCATAGTGAAAACCATTATTGATGAGACTGTCTCCTTTTTTTGTTTTGTTTCGTTTTGTTTTGTTTTGGTGCTGGGGATCAAACTCAGGGCCTTGTGTTTGTGAGGCGAGCCCTCTAACCACAGAGCTAAATTCCCAGCCCCAAGACTGTCTTCTAATGGGGTTCTAGGATCATAATCTCAAAAATTGGATGGTGCCAATTTCTGACTTTGACATTGGTTTTTAAAGTGTACATGTGAAGTTCCAAAATATTCACCCTCCTGGATACAACTAAGAATTCTTCCCAGAGCACATGGCCTTATACAATTGCAACTCGTTATAAGGTTTAGTCAGAGGTGATTAAACTCAGTTTCCTTTGTCAAAACCAGGGTATCACCACATAGGTTGTGAATAATTTCTTTTCCAGTCTTATAAATTGTGAATGGATTTAATTACTCCAATCATAAAATCCTTATTACTGTAAACTTTTCCATAAATATAGTCTAAATCCTGACTATCCCAGTATGTAACATTCAAATTTTGGTAACAATAGTAAAAATTTAACAAGGGTTCTAATTTAACTTGGAAAGAATTGATTCTTCAAGGAAACAAACAGTAAATGACAATTTATATTTTGTTCATCTATATAAATTCTTCCTTGGTCTCCCTTACTTAGAAATAATCTTATTTCTAACTACTAAAACTGCTTTTTTTTAAAAGAAATTTCTCATTAGAGATAACTATTAAATACTATCTATATTGTAGTTATCTCTGTGAAGTTTTTTCCCCTGGATTTGAAAATTCTGTCCTATTCATCTTTTATACCTTAGCACAGCTCCTGATACACAGACAGGCGATAACACACTTGTAGACTGAGATAACATACCGAAGGGGCAAGTGTGCCGACTGCAGTTGGAGATGAACTAGCAACTATTCCATCTTAGGGAAGGAAGACTTTATGAAGATAGAAATTTTCAAATTAGTTTTTTAGGGAGATGTGAAATCTGGCAGTGAGAATAAAATGTGTACCTAGGATTTGGGAGGGTCTCTCCAAGTAGCAAGACATGGAACAAGACAAATACGGTTGGAAGATCATGAAGAGATTTGCCTAGTGTGAAGAAAGCAGAAAAAAGAAAAGAAGGATAGGACAGGTCCTTTTATGTACATTTCCTGTTCATTCTTCAAGGGTAATAGAGAACAGCTGGTTACCATCTTGTGCATAATAGCCTTTCATATATTTGAAGATCTTTTTAAACACTGCACACTCTGCTCCAAGCTAAATAGTACATGCTTTTACCCTTTACTCACAGGTTTAATTTTTTTGAACCATTTTAACATATTATTTTTGATCAGAGAAAAATGGAAAATAGTCCTTCTACATCAGGGCTTCTCAACTTCGGCACCACTGACATTTTGGGTCAATAAATTCCTTATATGATAGCTGTCCTGTGTTGAGGTTATTTAGCAACATCCCTGGCCCTTGGCCATGTGATGTCAGTGGAACTCTGTACATTTTGATGATCAAAAAATGTCTCTGGACAATGCCAAATTCCTCCGAGGACAAAAGTGCCCACAACTGAAAACAACTGTTGAGCAGATAAAGACCAGAACGCTACCGCCAATTATTTTGTTGAAGAAAGTGAACACCAAATGTGGCCCACAGGCCAGCAGCATCTGCATCACCCAGGAGCTGGTGAAAGATGTAGAATTCCGTGTTGTATCCATATTTCCTGAATCAACATTAAGATTGTGACAAGACCCCCCTGGGGAAATCTTATTCCTGTTAAAACTTCAGAACCAAAGATCTGCAACGTATTATTTCTTTTTCATAATGTTGATGCAGGTAGTAGAATTTACCTAAATTGAAAGTATTCAACAGGCTTTGGTCAGAGAAGAAAAGGATTCTTTTTTGTTGTGATCAATTTCACACTTTTGAAAGCTTTTTTCAGCATATCAACATCTGTGGTTAAAGGCCATTTATGGTACCTCTTCGATATAAGACCAAGAGCTTTTGGTTTCCTTTTTGGGCTTGTTTATTCTACATATTGTGTGGAATGTCCTGGGGTGTGTGATGTACTTTTTTTTTTTTTCTTTTCATTTCTCGTCCTTCGAGTTCTACAAGTAATGTTCCCGATTGTAAATCCGTCTCTTTCATGTTTTCTGAGGCAGCACGGAGCGTGAAGCACAGGAGATGACATAAAAAAAAAAACAGTTTACATCTTGTTTTTTTGATTTAAAAGAATGAGTAAACAGTAAAAGTAGCATCTCATAACTTTTAGTTTAGTGTTCATTTTGTTATACTATTATTTCTTAGAACTTTATTCTTATTCTTAACTGAAGTAAAAAAATCAACCAAAAAACCCTCAAAATGGACAAAGGTGGCTTAAGTAGCAATATAGGGAAAATACTGAAAATGATGGGAAATAAAATATAGACAATAGTCAAAGAAAAAGAAGTAAATTCTGATTTCATATTTCAAATTCTGATTTCAAACCAGCAAGAAAGGTTTTTTCCTTATTAATTATAACCGTATCACATACTTGTACTGTTATTCTGCACATGTTTCATCCATTAAATTTGCCAACAACTCTACAATAAAATACCATTTTATTACCATGATGTGGACAAGGAGAAAGCAGCTGGGGAAGGCCAAGAAATTTGGCCACATTTCCGCAAGATTTCAAACTTCAGTGCATTTGTCATCATTCACATTGACTCAGGTTTTATAGCTTTGACCTATACCTGGAAAAGGCTAGTCAAAGGTGACATGAGGGTGGGTTTAGAAGTCATCCACATGACTCCATTTCTCTGAGGCAGAGGCTTTTCTTCCCTGGCAGTGGCACAGGTAAGATGTTGGAAATGAGAGCGAGGCTGTATGAGACATCATGGCCACAGAGCTCACATCAAGCTTCTTGAGGGACTCCAGCTAAAATATACATTTGGGTAGAAAAGAAATAAAAAGGCTTGCTCCGTTTCAAATACAGTAATATATATCATATAGACAATGGTTAAAAACTCAAGGGGAAGATGAGACTGTTGCTCCTGAAGGTTATCTGTTGTAAAGGAAATCATTTTGCACAATTTCTTTTTCCCAGGATGAAATTTCATGCGTAAGACAACTAAATGAGAGAAAGAGAAGGAATTGTAACCTCCAGCAGTGAGGTGTCTTCTACTGACAAACATTTTTAAACAGATAATGGAACTGAGCAGTATAATAATCTGTGGTGGTTAGGCAGGGTAGGAGTCATCATCTTCTCTTTCTGTATTAGGGAACAGAAGCTCAGAGAGATTGAGTGATTTGTCTTAAGACCAGCCAGCAATAATGCAGAGGTGGGACACTGACGCTGGTCTTCTGAGGTCAAGTCATAGACTTTCTATAACTAGGGTAATCTTGAGTTGGTCAAATTTAGAATAAAAACAATAATCCATCTTGAAACAACTTTTGAATGGCCCATGGCAGCTCTCAAACTTCATATAGTTTAGGAATATTCGAAGGTGGAAATGACAGAAAAAGCTGAATGAAGCTGGCAGAATTTGAGCATTTCCAGAGGATGCTGACTCTGGAGGAGGGAGGTCTCCCTCCTTGTATCCTTGAATCCCAAGAAGAGTCACTGAAGCCTACTTGACTGTTTCTTAGAGAAAGTCTTTGACCAGGTAGCCCAGGAATCCTGTTCTGGTAATAGCCAGATAGGAATATTTAATAGCTAATGAAATCCTATATATTGTAAATTCCAAGTATAAAGCAAGTGAGTATCAAATAAACAGTGGTAGGTGAGATGTATTAAAATGCTACTGCTTTTTATAACTTCCTACACGTTTATTCAATCCAGAAATAGAAGTCATACAATTAACACTATTTGATTATTTTTAATACAAAGAGTGAAATGATGGTACAAGATGAGGATAGGAGATAATAATTTTGTTTTTACAGTGAACCAATGGCCTTTAGAGTAAATTTCTTGATGACATAAATTTGAAATCTTAGCTTGATTTTTGATAGGCTAAGTGATTAGAGATCAAAACTGATTCATATGGTTGCGAGTAAAAATGCAATTCAGTGGAGGGTATAGCTTTGGAAATATATGTACCACCTCCTCCACAAACATATTTAAATCTTTACTCTGGATTGGACATATGCTAGACCCTGGAAATACAGTTATAAAACGACAGGGCCTTCTGCTTCCACAGATTGTAACCTAGCTGGAAAAAAATACAGCAAGTGATTTAACCCATATGAACCTCAGTTTACTGTATTTTAAAAGAGCCTAAAATGGCTTCTAGGTATGAGTTGTTGTGATAAATATAATTATACATGTAGTCATAGAGAATGCTCAGTAAATAAGTTAACTGACTCCATAGATCAAATGCAGAGTTAATTTATGACTTGGCAGTTGGAATTTCTTTCAGAAAAGGATATTTTTCTTATTCCAATGACTGTATCTTGAAAAGTGATATAGATGTGTTACAGTAGTGGGTATAGGAAGGAGAATTCATTGACTTATTTCCATATCAGAATTACTTTTTTTAAACCTGGCTGCAATGATGTATGTAAAGAAAATCTAAGAGAAAGGTCTGAGGCCTTCCCAATAGCAGAGCTAGTCATGGAGGAGAAGTACAGATAACAATTGTCCTTGCAGCTGGATGGATCCCTTGGAGTTTTATCTCAGTTCCTCTGGACGTGGAACAGATTTACGATAGTACTCAAGACCTGAGGCAGTACCGGCCACAGTCTCCTCTCATTCCAATGACAATCTACGCCCCGCTAACTGGCTTCAGGGACTGCAAGTCTCTTATAAGGACAGAGCGACCCTGCAGGGATTCTTTCTAGTATATTCAGGCATGTCAATGACGCCACAGTCCTGAGCCACCGAAGACACGGAGAGCACACCTAGGCAGTATGGTGTCTGTAGTGCGGAGCTGCGTCATCCCTGGAGCCCCCAGACACAAACACTTCTGTCTCCTGCACAGCTCGCACCTCTAGTGTCATGATTCTCTTGGTTCCACCCCGTTCAAATGAATATAAACTCCTAAGGTCATGTATGCCTGCTGTAACTAATAATGTACTACATTATTCATTCTATGCAACTCCAAATTCTCCTTATAGTCAGGTAAAATATATTCAATTTTTTTTTTGTCAGATGTACAGGGTTAGCAGAAGAAAATATGTTAACGATAATAGTTGGCGGAAGTAGGAAGGTTTTTACCCATCTTATATAATAAAACATTTTTATCATATCAGTGCTACAGATTTGAAATTTTGGGTTACTCTTAGCAGGCTAAGAGAGTAGAGATCAAATTTGATTTTTGGCCAGCAATGGTAGCGCACATCTGTAATCTCAGCACTTGGGAGGCTGAGGCAGGAGGATCATCAAAAATTTGAGGCCAGCTTGGGCCATAATGAGTTCAAGGCCAGCCTGAACTATATAGTAAGACCTTGTCTCAAAAAACCAAAAATATTTGATTTACATGGTTGCAATTAAAGATACAACTCAATGGGAAGTATAACTGTTTCTGTCCAAAAATGCTAGAGCACAAGCAGTGTTCTAGTTGATTTGAAATCTGAAATGGCTGTATTTATAAACATTTCAATCTTGAGAAGGAGGCACCAAAGATCTCCACTGGTCAAGACACAGAAAATAAAGGTGAATGAAAATAAGACAATAATAGAGCCTTGACAAACCAGAACAGAATCAATGGAAGTATTTGTATATGACAACATAATCTCAAATATAGGAAATCTGTATTTGATGTAAAAAATATATCCAATTCAGTGCTTCCCACAAACAGTTGGGACTTCCTCACACCATGATGCAAAAAGAAGATCTGACTCGATAAATATCGCCACTCAACGTTCTCTCATCAGAAATGATGTGATACGTCAGCAAGACATTTACCTCCGTCAGCCAGGCCAGAAAAGCCAACTCAAATAAATGTTAGTCCAGCATTTTCCAAGCTTCCCAGGAAACAGCTTTTTAACTTCAGCTTGGTGTAGTGAACTGTTCTCACTTGTGTTTAAATCCTGTGGGGTTCCAATTACTACAAACAGTATATACTGTGTATCTGTATATGATTGTTGGGGAAGAGGCAAGGGAGCAATAAATAGAAAAGTGAGGACTTTCAGTAGAAAGGTCATTCCGGCTGTAAGAACTTGTTTCTTTTTGTCCTAATTGCTACCCAGAATACTAAATTGCACCAGGATGTTTCCTAAACATCCTTTGTCCAAAGTCCCCCTAGAAAATTGTTCTACATAAATTTGTTCTTCCACAGTGCTTATTTTCCCTTGTAGTAGTTACAGGCATCTGCTCATTGTCTGTACCTCCCACCACAAATAACTGCCTACTTTGCCAGCTACTTTCAGATTGTCCCTACTCTTGATCTCAGAAATTCTTAAACAGTCTCAGAGCCCAACCCTCCCACTGTGTCGGCATCGTCTTCTGGATCTACATTTTACAAGATTAAAAAGCTACAGGACCTCAGGAGTCCCTGGATCCCACTGTGGGAGCATAGTTCATGTGTTTGTGCACACACCCTGAGCACAGGATGCTGCTCTGCCTCCCAGAGCAGAACTCATTAATTCCTGGGATGGCAGAGGAGGGAGTGCTGTGTACAGAAAGGCACACTGCACGTCAGTGCAAAATCATAGGCATTTGAGTCAAATATTTACCCAGAGAGAGGACATATGCAGCCTCTGGATATGTAAGACCTGAGTAACAGTTGTACCTTTGTTAAGAGAATCTTTTCAAAGGATTTTATTAACTTACAAATAACTTCTTTCTCAATGATATATATGTGACAGTCAGATACTGTCAATCTTGAAGGTGTTCTTGTTAGTATGCATAACAAGTATGTTTGAGGGTTGGAAAAGCAAAGGGCTTTGCACTTTCAAATTTCAGATACTAAGAGATTTTATTATTGATTCTCCTAATCAATTACTTAGATGATGTGGGTGTGGGCTTTTGAAAGTCATACACATGTCCAAGTGTGTAGGCTAATGGGAGACACCGTTTCAAAATGCTTCCTTTGTTTCACCAAGTCAATAGGTTATTCTACTTTTTTCCCCTTCTCTCCGTCTCTCTGTTTCTCTCTCCTCCCCCTTTTTTCTTTTTCTTTAATGGGTTTAATAAGTCCCAATGTAAATTAGGGAACTGAAAACCATTTCTTTAACTTTACATGCTACCTTTTTACTTTTGTGGCTCATGAAACTACCTGTTGTGAACAGTAATAAAAATAGGTTAGGAGTCACAGTGTCTCACTGGCTCATATAGCTCGTTGTGAAGTTCTACATAAGTTAGTGAAATTCATTGAAAAGAACCTGTTATTAAAAGCATATCTTTTCATTCATCTTCTTCTAAGGCATCAATGGATAGATTACGTATAGAAGGTGGATAAGATTTGAACTTGAGATTGCACTAGTGATGTCTCAAAAATGTGAGGGGAAAAAGGTTATCTAGTTACTCATGTCCAAATAGTAGAAGAGTCAAAGCCATTTTCTCTTTTCTTAATGTACAATTTGGAGATTAGCACTAAAATTAAGTAAAAGAAGTAATAGTTTCAAATTTACGTATTACCCCAGAGCATTTATTTAGATTATTGAAATGTGAGATAGAAAAGTTAAAAGCTTTTAAAAAAGTGATCATTACTAATGCTATATATAACTTATGAAATATAGCAGATATTTCTCCTGAAAAAATCAATTAAATTAGGCTCTGATTACTTAGATAGGAAAATAATTACTGGCATTTTTATTCCACTACATCATTATTTCAAAGGAGTATGGCTAGACTTTTAAAGAATGATTTAACTTGTATGCAAGTTTGTAAGGACACAATCAATACATAAAATGAGGTCTACCTACATTTTATTTTGTTGTGGACCCCAAAGGAATGTTAAATTCAGCTTTCCTTAACTTTGTCCCCCGCCTCCCTGTAACCCCCGTTGTTCTTATTGTTGTTTTGAGACAGTGTCTTCCCCTGTAATTCAAGCTGGCCTCCAGTTCACAGCAATCCTTATGCCCAGCCTCCCGAGTCTTAGGGTTACAGGAGTACACCACCCTGCAGAGGTCATTTTTTATTTGGCATCATTACTTAGAAGTGGAAGGCAAAGTATCCAGATTTAGAGTATTCTTATTTTTTGATAGAGTACAATTATTGAAATGCCTTGAGGTTTATCAGTCATCATTAATAAGTTAACTTATTAATTTCATGAAGCTAACATAATGAAATGCTATGCAAATTCTGACAGTATACTCAAACCAAAACAAAATCTATAAGAAAATGATTGCTCACCCCAGAGTCACCAGTAGCTTTAACTACCAATTTCGTGTTCTAGATATTAAGCAATGCCATTATTGATTCCCCTGTACCACTTAGCAGGCTAATTTCCTCAGGTTGTATCTAGTAATACCCTGCTGCTTAAACTCAAATGACTGTATAATTTTTCATGCTAGCTACTTATTATAGGAATTTTCCATTGTATCATTTACTACTGAACATTCTCTCCATTCAAAAGCTTTTTGGTACTTCTGTTCAACTTCAAACCTGTCCTGAGAGTCAAGAGGAAATAACACAAGCCAAATATGTATAATTTGTTATTCACCTGAAAGCAATTGGAAAATAAATTGTGACGTATTTTAAAGGATGTTGGGGTTTGTTTATGAGAGCTGAAGAAAAGCCTCAGTAGCCTGGAATGTTAAAATATTTTGCAAGGCAAGGGTCAGTAAAATGCTTGTTTTCTTTTCAGAGGAAAGAGATAACTTTTTGATGCTTGCTTTTCTGTTTTGAGATAGCTCTAAACTTTGTTTTCTTAGCTATAATTGTTGCTAAGACCATGGTGATCTTTTAGCACTTAAAACATTAGTGGAGCAGTAACATCCATGGATCTAAATCCAATCCCCATCTGGAAGCATTATCATTTACATTCTTTCCATTAGTCCACTAAAGTATCTTAGTGGACTAAGATACTTGAAATGGAAGTAAATACAAATGTTATAGTCAATATCCCCTAGAACTGCAGGCAATATTTTCCTTAAATGGAAGCATTCTGAGACTTAGACTTACAACACTCGTTACTAAGTACTTGCTGTACACAAGGATCTTAACATTCAAGGTACAGGTTACCTCTGACTTAGAGAAAGGAGAATGAAGAGAACAGAGTCTTAAAAAGATAGAGAAATGTGACTTTGTTTTTGTCATTTCAGAGGTAAGTTCTTGCTTTTGGCAACTGATGTTTCATTCTGGCCAACAGTGTTTCACTAGCTGTAAGGCTGTCTTCCCTTCACACTTAGTGGGTGAGTCTGAAGAAGAAACTGCATGGCAGTCAGGTCTTTTCTTACTCCTTTTCTCTTACAGGTGAGCTTGCTTGAATAAAAGGTATCACTTTGTTCCAGGGTGAACCCTGCGGCTGGTGATGCATGTAGGGCAGCCTAAGTCTGGGGTTCCATAGAGCAAATTTCAGACCAGCGTCCCCCTACTCCCCACACCCAGTCAATCTTTTCTCAGTTGCTTCTGACTCCAAGTGAGGAAGAGATTAGCTCATCATTTGGCTTTCTTAAAAATACTAATGAGGTTTCATTTTTTATTGAAAAAAAACAGATAATTATGGGGAAATGTTTACATTTCACAAAGTTGGGTAGTACACACATTGGTATTTGTTATATTAGTCCTCAAAATTTCATGATAAAAGTGCTTTTAAATTTTCTCTGTATAATTATAATTTTATGTTGGGAGATGTTTCGACATGATGCTTTTCTATTATTTTTAAATTTTATTAAGATTTTCCGCTATTTTTACAATTATTTCAACAATGAAGTCAGGACAAACAATGTCATTCTTATTTCTTAGAGATGCAAGGAAACAAAAAACAAAAGGACTCAAGTGGCTGGTGCCTACTGTCTTTACCATCTACAATCTCAATACTTTCAGCCACATTGAGAACAAGGGAAAGAGGTAGGGCAGATATAAGCAGGCAGTGTTAGGAAGAGGAGGAGGTAGGATTACTTCAGAGGTAGGAAAGTGAACAAGAGACTAGAGAAAATCCACTGGAGAGGGTATTTTTGTGAGTGCTCTCATCTCACATTCAAACTGTGGTGTACATCACTAAGGATCGACCTAAAAAGGACAAAAGTGGCCAAAGGTTTGGAAATGAAATTGGCACTGTAATTAGCTAGAGTTCACTATTTGCTTAAACAAATATACTATCCCCCGAAGAAACTGGCTGCTAGAATTTTTATTAGTTCCTCTTTCCATAATTTCATCAGTACGTTTTCATAGTCTAGTTTCTTATTTCATATCCTATTTCTCTGCTATTCAGCCTGGACGGAACATTGCTTTTTCAGAAACATTAGACAATCTTCAGCATGGAACTGAGATCTACATTAAGAAAGAAACTTGTATTTTAGGAACTCACAATTCCTACTGTAGGAGAAGTTTAAGAAATAGAGAAATGAATCAAACAACACTTACTTTCTACTGGCTATCTCTATTTCATGAACAGTAAGTACTCAGAAAAGATGCAAAAGAAACATGTCATCACCCAATTTAGGATTTCTCGGCACGGGGGAGGTGGATTGAACATCTATTTCCAGAACATATAAACACAGAAAGATGGAAGGAAGAAATGCCAAGCAGTTTCTATGATTACTAGCATGGTTCATGACAATGTAACAAGATTGATGCTAGCAAACGAGAATGTATATTGGATAACTTTCCTCAAGAATATAATTTTTAAATGTTTGTGGACCTCCATCATTTCCCATCATTCTATATATTCATTTAACACTCTGTCTTTAAATTATTATTTAAATCTTTAAAGAGGCAGAAAATAGTACAACCAAGCCAATAATAACAGCCACACCTTGTGACATCAATGGAAACTAATACCATGTTTCCTTAGAATGGTTTCTTGTATTAAAACACACACACAGAGCTGTGTATGAATTCACCAGTTTATCTTTTCTGTTGCCAGGTGCATATTTTTACAACATATATCTGGGTTATAATACTGTCTTATTTTTGGATGGCTCTCCAGAGTCTAATAAATAGTCTCCTAGCATTTTAGACACAATAAAGTGAGGCCTTACTCCACCTTCCAATTTCATCACCACTGCTGGCTAAGAACGTCAGGTCAAGTGATGGCTGCCTTTTGGTATTTGCAATTCCCTGAAACATCTTGTGTTCTCATCTGAATTGCTGAAGTACTCCTCTCCTTCTCAAATTCTTTTCTTTCCATCTTTGCCTGGTGAACCCTCACTCATTTTTCAAAGGCTATTTCAAGGTTACACTCCTCTCTCCACTGATAATCATCTGTCCTCTGGGTTCCCATAGAACATTTACACATTTATCCAATGTGATATATTATTTTGCATTACAGATAAAATACTTACTTGTATTATTTCCTTTCTCAACTATATATTATAATTCTCATCTGCAATGCCTAGTACACTTTCTGGATATGACAAAGATGGTTTGTTAATTTCTAATACCCATTTATTCCTTTTATGAGTAATAAATACTGACTTTAATTGTGGTAGTAGTGTACATGGGTAGAAGGCAACTTACAGATAGGCATAGCTCTGACTAAATGCTGCCCAATGAAGAGTGAGTGGAAATGTGGTATGGGACACCCTAGAAGCTCCTTGGTTACCTCCTTAGCAGCACTGATCCATCTGAGAGGTTTGCCTCTTTTTGTTTTTTTGTCCTTCCACTTTCTCTTTTATCCTTCTTCCTCATTTCACCTTTCTCCTTTCAATTATGAACTTCTATATAATAGCTAAAGTTCTGTCATAGACTGTATTATGTCCCCTCAAAATTTGTATATTAAAGTTCTTATTCCCAATATGACTGAATTTAGAAATAAGTGTTTTTTTTTTTTTTGTTTGTTTTTGTTTTTGGTGCCGGAGATCGAACTCGGGGCCTTGTGCTTGCAAGACAAGCACTCTAATCACTGAGCTAAATCCCCAGCCCCTAGAAATAAGTCTTTTAAGGGAAGTAACTGAGGTTAAGTAAAGTCCTAAGAGTGGGTCCTAAATCTAGTAATATGGCTGGTGTCCTTATAAAAGGAAGAAACAAGACAGCAGGGTACACACATTCTCTCTCTCTCTCTCTCTCTCTCTCTCTCTCTCTCTCTCTCTTTCTCTCTCTTTCTATATATATACATACATATATATATAAAATATATGCATTACATAGATATATTTATATCTCCTAATCAGGAACTAACCAAAAGGCACCTTGAGATCGGCCTTCTATCTTCAAAACAGTGACAAATTTGTTGAAAAATACAAATTTTTATTGTTTAAGCTACCAGTCAGTGGTATTCTGCCGTGGCAGCCTGAAGAAGACTAATACAAGCAACAGCATCATGTTGAACTCTGAAGTGAAGTCAATTGGAAGTGATGTGCTGGAGGCTGGACAGACAGGAGTAGAATGGGGTTATAATGGCAACAAAGCCACTATTCTGGCCATAACTTTCATACGTACTTCTTTTGTCTTACATGGTGTTCCACATTCTTATTTACTGCTTACGTTATTGTAAGACATTTTTTCCAGGGAAGCAATCAAAATGGATGCAAGGGTCATAATAAATATTGAGTAAAATTTGTTGAATAAATGAATGTATAATATGACCGCTATATATATATATATATATTTTTTTTTTTTTTGGTGCCGGGGATTGAACTCAGGGCCTTGCACTTGCAAGGCAAGCACTCTAACCACTGAGCTAATTCCCCAGCCCCTATGCCCCTATGAGCAATATTTTTAAAAAATCTTATTGACTGTGTTATGTCAAGTAAGTCTGCAATTCTAGACTACCTTAGGCAGCCATTGGATTTTTTTTTTTGTCTTAAATGGTATGATTCACCAAAACTAAGTTAATATATAACTCTCTTAAGTAGCTAATCGATACATTTAAGTTATACTTTTTTTTAAGTTATACTTTTTTTATTAGTATGTATTTGTCATACATTTTGATCACATTCATCATAGAGAATTTGTACCTGTACATAATATATCTTAATTCTTTTCTTCCCATTCTCTTCCCCATATATTATATTTTAATTTAGATATATATTTCTCCAAACTTCAACTTTTAAGAAAAGATACTATTCCAAAATAGAATCTTGCAACAAAATAACCTTGCTCTAAATTATAACTTTGTGATCACATAAATTAAAAAAAAAACCAGTATCTCCATAATAGCCTAAAAAAAGTAATATTAGTTGACTGCAAATAAGTTCTCGGAAAACTTTCTAGCAAAAACAGGGTAGTAAAATCAGATGGAATAATTTAAGAAAAAAGTAAAAATGTCTGAGTGATGCATGTTTGCTAGAAAAGAATTTTTTATTGCCATATACTTTATTATGTCATAACACATCACATTATGAGAAGTTTTTTCAAGACCCAGAGAGTTATAAAAGGCATTAGACTTGGGTGTACTCTTTCATGTTACAAAATAAGAATCCTGAAAGTTCTACACAGGGGCTCATCCTAGTAAAAAGCTATATTTACTCTTTTCCAAGATGACCTTTTCTGTCTATTGATATTACCCACAGGTAACCAATTTCACAGCTTTTGATGGCTTACCAAAAAGAAACAAGAAATTATGAAAAATAAAGTCTAAGAAAAACTGAACTCTTTTGAGAAGTGGCAACAGAAACAACTAAGTATGGATGTATCTGGCTATTTCTGTCAGATTAAAAGATGTCCTCTCAATACCTAGCATATTTGTCTTCATTTAAAGCTATGTCTAGGTGTCCAGTGATAGTGTTCGTTCTCTGTTCAAACACAGTATATGCAATATCTGGTTATATATTATAATTCCTGCAAGAGAATTCCATTTGACTGACTATAGGGACAACAAACTGTTGAATTCAGATGAATCTGAATAGAATTAAATATGACTTCTAATATTTGATTTAGGCATCAATCATAGAATCTGATAGTTGGAAGATACATTATATCTATTATTTTCTTTGGTTCTCCTATTTCATCAGAGCCAGCAACTATCTTCTTTTGGTGTCTATCCTACTCCAATCAAGGGTTCCAGAAAGCACTGCTACACTTTTAAGTGACTGTCACCCAGGTGACATATAACAAGTCCAGAGATGAGCCTCATGTCTGAAATGAATCATCTATCTAGTCTTCTACCCTTAAGGCCAAGATTGCTTAATTCTAGGGGGACCGATCAGAATACTCGGTTCTGTGATCTCAGGTTGGCAACTTGGTGTAGGTTCTGGGTTGGTGGAGGGACCTGGGAAGGGAGGCTTAGGAACTGAGATGGATCTGATTCTTGCCTGAAAGCAGATTTACACAATGGAGAATAAGATCAAGATGAGGGAGGGAGAGAGCCCTAAAATACAGGCGGGAACTGAGAGATAGTTTAGTCCAATAATGAGGAGTGGCTGAGGGAAGGATCGGGAGGAAGAATGGGATAAAGAAAATGAGTTTGACATCAACCTGACTCAGTAGCTCCTTGTTACATTTTCCTTCCTAAAATTTAAAAAGTTTAGAGTACCAAGAGAAAGAGAAAAGAGACAACACCTGCTCTGTATATAGATAATTATGTAAATAAATGTATATGTGTGACCATAATATATAATATTCATTCAGCACATATTAATAACAATCTGTCATTCAAAGACAGATAGAACTTTAAGGGACTAAAAGGTGAATTTATATCAGACATGCCCTCAAATGATCTGTATCACTAGGTCTTATAAGCACATCATGTAACACATCTGTAAGGTGAAAAGAAAAGAAGAAAAAAATTTCAAATATTTTAAGTGATTACTATAATTGTGACTACTGTCATTATGGTGGCAAGTTTATGAATCCCAGCATTCTAGTTTTGGTTTTTGTTTGTTTGTTTTCTATTTGCTCAGTAACAAATTCATGGCATACAATAGAGTTGGGAATAAATATCTTGAGACCTACCTTGGGTTATTTTCTGTGTATTATTAAAAAACTTTAACCTCTTATAATTAATTAGACAGGTGATTGGATGTGTAACAAAGTTCCTGAAAGGACTTTACATTTTCAGTTACAAGTTGCTTTTATGATTTTATGTCCAGGTTAGAAGAACCACTAGAAAATAAAAATAAAACAAGATGAAAACATACTACAGTACTCAAATTTCATCGCTAACTCAGATTTAACATTGAAATCTTCCATTATGCACACAAGAATAACTCATTTAAATAGCAGCAAAAGAGCAAGATGGTGGTAATGTCATCAAAGAACAATTGCAGCTTTGTTTCAGGATGGTCTTATTAGAAGGCCAAGGCTGAATAAGGCCCAGCTAATCCAATCCAGCAACTGAAATCCCTGCCTAGCACTTAGAATGTAAGCTACCAGAGTGAGTGATCCTGCTTTATGTCAGTTTCTTCATAGCCAAACCCTATAACATTTTTCCTTCATAGCTTGAGTGCTGCTATAATTCCATATTATGATCAAAGATCAACAGCACAATTTAGATGAACATTTTATAAATACTTGGATCTTTAGTATTTTAAAAGTATAAAAAGAGCTTTGTGAACATTTTCAAAAATTGAATTTTAATTTTTAACTTTTTACCAACAAGTAATGACTTTCTGGATGAATTCCAATTAACTTGTAAATAACTATTAAGTTATTTAAAAAAAAAACTGTCAAATAAAGTACGGAAATTTTTAAAATATATACTCCCTGGTAAAATAATTAGGAGTTATTCGAAACCTTCATACCATCATACCCTCTCACCTATGAAAGCTTCAAAGTTTATCTTTGAAAACATGCCTTGTAATGGGGACGGCTTGAGAACATAATAAATCAAAGCTTGTAACCTATTTCTTAACAGTGCTATCCAAGAAGAAAAAAAGAAAAACAATATTTCAAATCCAGATCCAGAATGTGGGTTTCTAAGGTTTTAGCTTTCTGAATAAGGTTATTATTCAGATTCTTGAGTTTGTGTGTCCTCATACTGAAACTGCTTTTCACAGAGCTACTCCATCTTGTAAGCCTTCTATATTTAAGAACTCAGCATTTAGTATATGGAACCATAATCCTTGGGAAGAAAAGATTACTTCATTTACATATTATTTAACTATATGAAATGAGATCTGGATAAGGTTGGCATTTAGCCACAGGTCACATTAAAATGCACAGGTGTTGGAGCTAAGTATAATAACAATTTTTTTAAATGCTCGCTTCAGCAGCACATATACTAACATTCTTTTCACTACCTGAATCCTTAGTCATCTAAAAACAAAACCAAATTGGGGATAACGATGGTCAACATGCACAGTCCCTAAATTGATGATTTAAGGACAAATGGATAAGAGTACACCACTGATAACAGTCTGAACACAAACTTGTATGCTGTTTAGTAGAACTCTGTGTATTTGGCAGTACTAAGAAACCTGCTCTTTGGTGCTTTAATGCTTGTTATTATAGGGGTTGGGATTCAGCTCAAGTGGTAGAGTGCTTGCCTAGCAAGCACAAGACCCTGAGTTGGGTCCCCAGCACCAAAACAAACAAACAAACAAACAAACAAACAAACAAAAACAGTACTCTGTATATATGTGAGTGTGGAACTGTTTTTATTAGTTTTCCCTCAAAAAAATGCATTCTTTGAAAACTTTATTTTAAAAGTTTGTTTTTAGAATCAGCATTAGTGAAGACACTTCTAAAAAATGAAGATTTTGCCTGTAATCTCTCAGCACTCAGGAGGCTGAGGCAGGAGGATTGCCTCAAGTTTGAGGCCAGCCTGGGCCACATAGTGAGTGCAACGCCACTCTGAACTACATAGTGAGACCCTGTCTCAGAAAAACAAAATAAAACAAACAAACAAATAAATAAAATTTTTAAAAACTCTAATATTTCTCCTTTTTTTATGGTGGTAAGCATTGGGCAAATCTCTTCCTTTGACCCTAACCTACAGATCTTTTGGCTCAGAAACCCGGAATACCACACTTTTCTAAAACTGTTTTCTATTTCTTTTCCTAAATTTTTTTTTTCTTTTTGTGGATGCTGGGGCTAGAACTCAGGGCCTTGTGTTTGCTAGGCTAATACTGTACCACTTGAGCTAAATCCCCAACCCCCAAAATTTTTTAAACAGAAACATATATTCAGTGTAGTGGTTTGAATTTGTGTTCTCCCCAAAATATGCCCAATCCCTCATTCCAGATATCTGTAAATTTGACCTTACTTGTACATAGCTCCTCTGTATATGTAATAAAGTTAAGTGAGATCATTCTGTGACCAAAATTTAATGGCTGATATCTTCATAATAGAAAGGAGAAGGAGATTCTAAAAACATACAGGAAAAATTCAGTAGAAGCTAGAAGTCGAGAGTAGTGTGCTATGTCCACAAGCTGTGGAATGACAAGGAGCTCCTGGAGTCATCAGGAAGTCCAAAAGGCAGGGAAATATTTTCTAGAGGCTTCAGGTCAGAGTATGGCCCTGCCTACATCTTAATTTTTGGACTTTTAGCCTTGAGCACTGTGAAGTAATATGTTTCTATCAATTTTAAACCACTGCATTTGTGGTGTTTTGTTATAGCCACCTTAGAAATGGATACATTCAGAAAACACATTCTCATTTTTAAAAAATGTCCATAAGGACACAAGTTAAAGGGAGAACAATCTTTATATCCATGCCTAGAAAAAGCACATTTCCAGGAGAACAGAAGCCCTGTTTCATTTGCTTCCTTTTAAAATAAGTGACTCAACAAGAGAGAGACAAACAAGCCAATTAAAAAAAAATGCACAAAGGATTTTAAGAGGCACATCTCCAAGTAAGTTGGACAAATGGTCAAGAAGTACGTGAAAAGACGTGCAATAGATTTAGTCAGCTGGGAAAAGTACATTAAAACCACAGTGAGGTACCACTTCATATCTGGTAGGATGGCCACAAAAACAAAAGAAAGAAACAAGAACAAATAAGTAAGTTTTGGCAAGGATGTGGGGAAACTGGAAACCTCATGTCCTGCTTGTAAGAATTCGGTGAAGTTGCCATGCAGCTAGACAGTTCCTCAAAAAGTTAAACAGAGACTTAACATATGACCAAAATGTTCCATTCCTAGGTGTCTTACCCTAAAGAAATGAAAACATTCTCCCTGAAAAATGTATTCACAATTATTTATAGCTGCACTTTATACAATAGCTGAAAAATGGAAACAACAAAACGTGTCCATCAATTGATGAATGTATAAACAAAAATGTGGCATGTATATAGATAGACAGATAGATGGACGGATAGATAGATATCTGAGACTGAATACTATTCAACTATTGAAAGGAATGAAGTACTCATATATATTATAACATGGATGAGGTTTGAAAACATTACACTAAGAAATCAGACACAAAAGGTTTGGTATGATTATATTTATATAAAATACCAAGAACTGGAATTTTTACAGAACAGAAATCAGATTTACCAGAGCTGAATGGAAGACGGAATGGGAATAATTGCTCAATAGATGTGATATTTCAATTTGGGGTTGTTATGTTTTACATCTAGATATCCCCTCAAAAGCCTCTTGTGCTTATAGGTGGGACTTTTGAGAAGTGACGGGTCATAGGTGTGTGACACTGGATTGGCTTGGCATACTTCAAGATGTGGATGATGGGATGACACACCCTTGGGTGTGGGTGGCACCCAAAAAAAGTGTTTAGTCTGCATGGGATAAAAATGGAAAGAAGGAAGGCTGGCTGCCTTCTGCCTATCCTGCCACGAATTGTTTCTCCTCTGCCAGGCCAGCCTGCCTTGGAGCCAGCCAACAAAGGACATGATTTCGAAATGGTTAAAATGATAAATTTTATTTTACATTTATTTTAAGAAATAAGAATCAGATCAATAAGCCACCCTAATCACACAGCAGTATGCTTTCTTTAAATTCTTTTTTATTTTGAAGTAATATAGATTCATATGTCATTTTAACATATAACAAAGTCCTCATGTACCCTTTCCTAGATACCTTATTAAAGAATTTTCCATCTTCTTTTATTATTTAAAGTAATAAAATAAACATTTTTAATGTCTTTTCTTTGTGACTAATACAGGATTGCATAATTGGGCATTCTGAACTTGGGTTTCCTGCACCACCATTGGGCAAAAGTACAATATGTTTTACTTGGTTACTTATAAGACCATTGAAAGACAGCAACTTTTCCAGTTATTTTATCTCTAATGGGAGACAAAAGGAGGAAACTCAAATAAGGACAGATATTAAAATGTGGATGATTCATGTACTCAATATATTTTTGATATTTAACTCCTTAGATAAATTCTTTATGATGATGTTATTTTTTTAAGTTTTTTTTTACCAAGAACAAGTACCGGTACATTGTATACATAATGATCTCATTCATCATGGTTATTTTGTACCTGGACATGACATAATTTGGTTTTCCTTCCTCTTCCCCACCCCTCCCTTCCGTTCTCCTACCCTTCCCTATTTACAGCAGGCTTATTTGCATTTTTCTATTTTTTCCTTTCCCTTCTTTTTCCCTTCCTTCTTTTCCCCCTTCTCCCTCTCTAGTTCTCCTCTCTTTTGAATATTATCTTTCTTTTACATATCTATTATATCTCTTTGTCCTTATTCACACATATGGTTTCTCACATCCGAGAGACAATTCGATGTGTACTCATGAATGTCTGATTTATTTTACTTTTATGATGATTTTAATATGTTTACTTATCATTTCTTTGTATTCCATGAGACCAAGCATGGTCAGGGCTGAAAGAAATCAGTTCATGGACTATTAAATATGAAAACATTAAAGACATAATATCACCCTTAAAAAGGATGCATTTCCTTTAAGCGACAGCTTTTGAAATACCTGATATAACATCTGTTTTGAACGTAAAACATACCAATGTTATTTTGTATACTAGTGAAATAAATTGATAAAGTGCTGATAATACATTTAATTTCTCTGTAAGGTTACGAAAACATACCAAAATCTGTTCTACTTTCTAAGCATGTGGGGAGAAACTTTCTAAGCATGTGGGAATGAGGTGAGCCCTCCTCCCTCTTTTTTTCCTTGTTTTCCCTGGTTTCCAGTTATTTCTTTTTCTTTGTCTATGTTCACCAATGCACCACTCTCGCAGTTTCTACTGGATGTATGAAAGTTCAACCACAGCCTAAACATTGACTCAGTAAATAAACACTGAACTGGTTACAGGTCCTGCCTTCATTCATCAGGATCATGGGACAAAACTAAAATTAGAAGAGACCTCAGGAGTCGGGTCTCCATTTTCTTAAGACAGACTAGTTGAGGTATCAGAGAGCAGTGTCCTTCACTACAAACACATACATTTAAATGTTTGTGATGTAAGCATTTGTGATCGAGTAGTGAAATTGATAGTAAAATGAGTATTACATAGGTTTTCATATTAATTTTGAAAATGTTTGTTTGGAGATAATTTGAACTGGCCCAAAATATACTTATCTTCTTTTTAATGACCCTGCATCCTAAATAGTTATATACATTCAACAATGGGTTTTAAATTTTTTAAAAATCCAATTCATATAAAATGCCTAAATGCCTCCTTCCAGATCTGGTGCCACCATCTTGGCCATTCCATCTCTATCTCTGAGACCTGTTTAGAATTTGGAAAAAGGTCAGGATAGAAACAGCACTATTGAGAGACTTCACCGTTATGCTTGGTGGACCTGAGTCCTTGCAGCCTTCCTTTGAGCACACAGCAAACAAGCCCAAGTATGTCCTTCAGGAATGTCAGAGGGATATAGCTGAAAAAGTCCTTCTTAAACTATTTAGCTAGACAATCTTTAAATGGTGAGTAGAGTTGAAATATCTTGCCTAAGACACCGTGGCGCATTTACTGACAACCCTCAGCAGGAAGCATCTCCTCTACTCTTACTCAGTTTTCCTATCCACTATCTCACAAGATCAAGTACACGAAGCAGTGATGGGCCATCTTAAACCTACATCTAGGGACACAATTATAGCTCATACAAGGCAGAAATATTAGAGGCGACAGGCCCATAGTTCTCAAAGCTACCTTTCCACTGGGTATGACAGTGTCAGAGGTGGATACTAGAACAGGAACTGACGAGGGAGCACAGCCACCTGACAGACTGCCAGTCAGCAACAGGTTGGACCCGCTTGGCCAGGGGCCACCTAACTGTACAGCCCTGTGAAGAGCAGCCAGGATACTCAGCTACTCAGCTTCCATCTGTCTAGGAAATCAGTGATGCTGGTGCTTTCCTGAGTTTGAGACTGTCTAGCTCCACCATGCCCTCGCTGAAAAGTGTCTCTACATCAGTGTAAGGGAGAAGAGTGGGAACCAGCTGGTGGATGGCTGGGCTTCATCTTCTTTGTCTCTGTACACCCAGTGCCTTGAGTAAAAGAGATGCTCAAAGTATGTATATCTGAACAAAGTATAATTAATCATAGCTGGGACCTTGCTACAATCTACCTTAGATATTTCTTTCCTCTAAGCCTTGATTTCCAAGTCTGCTAAGTCGAAATGCTAATAATGATTCCTGTGGTATTGTTGGGAGATCGAAATGAGATGCTACTTCTGAGAACTGTAAAATGTCTAACATATAAATGATAAAAGGCGGAGAACTTGCCTGCATATGGCAACTTCCAAAATAAGCCCAATGCCAATTTTGTTACCGATGTTCTTCTATTCCACAAAACACACGCAATTTACATTGTAAGAATACATGCATTTCTATTATAATGTGATATACTCATTCCTAAAGACAACATCATGTTTTCTACAAAGTCACATGTAAAAATAATAGAGGTTACTGTAAAAACAGATTTAGGTTATCAACTCAAAACCTACACAAATTTTTGCCAAAGCACAAACATAACCAATAATAACCCAAATAAAAATACCATCTTTATTTTAAAGGACTGTTAAATCCTGGGTAAATGAATGCTATACTCAATGGAAAGACTTCAATAGGGCTTTGATGGAAAGCAGTAAGAAAATGTTGAGGCTGCAGAGTAATGGGGACAAAGGCAAAATTAACTAAGTTCGCAGTCAACTCTATAGTAAGCCTCTCCAAGAAATCACATTCCTGGCAAAACTAAGCCAAAAGGAAGAACTTGAAGAGAACAACATTGTGTACAATACTGTATATTATATACCTATTGTCTCGATGCTCAGTGTACTTGGCATTCAAGTGCTGGTATTTGGTAGCACAGACATTAAGGTGCTGGAGAAAATGCATCATAGTGACCTAGGCATTATAGGGACATTATTTCCCCAATTATCAATTACAAAAGCACTAATTTGCTTACAACGATGTATATTAGAATAGAATAGACTCCATTCTTTTTTTTTTTTATGGATTCAATAGGGCCTCTTTTACATAGAAGGAGGGTGACAGGAGAAGTAAAAACATAATTTTTAATCAATGTGAGTTCTTGGCATTGTAACAGACTTCCCAGTTAAGGCCATTGGACACTTTGAGAAACACTGATATAAACTAAAATCCTTACAGTCCAGAAATGCAAACTAAAGAGAGTCACCATTTATCTTAATGCTATTGAATGGCACCAAGGTTTACTTAATCCAAGAATCCATAATTGCTGGTGTATATAAATGTATCTATTAATCAACCAACATTTATTGAATATATAAACCAGTGTTCATTGTTGTCAGGTTGTGTAATCACTTTCCTGCAATGAATGATATAATCAGGCTATAGTTTCATCTGTCTGTCCATCAAGAGAGAGAGTTTTAATATAACAGAAAACTATAAAAAGAGAGGAGAACTAGATAAGAAAAAGGGGGATAAAGAAGAAGGTTAAAAGAAAAGTAAGATGAAAGGGAAAAAAATGGAAAAGTGTAAATAAACTTGTTGCAAATAGACAGCGGTGGGTGAATGGAAGGGAGGGGAGGGGAAGAGGGGGGAAAGCCAAGATACATCATGTATAGGTACAAAATCACCATGTTGATTATGATCATTATTTATGTAATGTACCAATACATGTTCTTGGTAAAAATTTAAAAAAAAGATCCAAATGATTGTTGATATCATAAAAAAAAACTATAAAATAGGAAAATAAGGGGAATGTAACAAACATCCTATCGGCATATGTTTTTATTAAAATCAACTGTGCAAAAACTAAGATAATACAGATTTTTTAGTCCTTCTCTGGCTGATTTTTGGACTCAGTACATGAACCAAGTGCTTTAAAAATGTTTTTCTGTGGCAGTTAGGGATGTCCATGTGTCACGAACACCCATATATACATACTTCTTCATATTTCCCAGCCTCCCTTGCAGTTAGGTGGGAACCCTGTGAACTGTTTTTTGCCAATAAATGAGGAACAGAACAGATAATGTCTCTTCTCTACTCCCAAGGCAGGTGTGCTATTTCCTGTCTATACATCTTTCCTTTGGCTGAGCTGAGAGTTACGTGTTCCTGATGACATAGCACAAGAATGGGGGAGTCATCCAACCCACACTGGAATGAGAAAAATGGGTGAAACAAAACTAGAGTGATTTAAACCATTTGACGTTTTGGGGGCTTTTGAGGTAATTTATGCTGCTATTACTTTTGTGTAAAGCTTCAGATTATTAAATATTATCAAAGTAGAACAAAGTCCAAATTCACAAAATTGGAATTAGAATCTTAAAATGAAAGATTGGACACTTTTCTAATATATGTGTTGATGTTCAATGTTCTGTCAAGGTACCAAAGATTGACTTGGCTTCCTTTGCTTCATAAGGGGTGGGGGGAGGGTGGACTAGCTTTCTCTAATTCTCAGTATTCTCTAAAGATAATGATATTTCATTACTTTCAGTCTCACCTGGCAGAAAGGAATCACATTTTTTAAGGTGAATGTAGAAAAGAGTTACAACAAGCTATGCGCCTGGCCTAAGTAGTTTAATCCCGGCAGGAAATTCTTTACAATACAATGGCTCAGATGGTGTCAGGTAGACTATTTTTGAATGTACTTCTCAGGAAATTCACAAAATACTCTTGTCCAGCAGAAGGAAATTCTGTCCTAGATGTTCCTTTAGTGAATTGGAAACAAATTACAAAATTTGACAACCACAGAATAACAGTAATACCTACTGTGCAAATGAATGAAGCAATGAAGCTCTCTATGTTAGAGAAAGTACTGACGAAAGGCAAGCCAATTATAATGGAGTTTTTATACCAGTATCCCAAAGGAATACACTTAGAGAACTGCATCTTTTTTTAATTCAACAATTTATTATGCTAAAAGAATAGATTTACTAAGGTTGTTTTATAGAACTTCTGATTTAATAACTTATCAATTTATATGTGCAGTGTACATATTTTTCCCTTTGGTAAATTATTTTTATGTCCAATTTGTAAAAACACTCCATATCATGCTGTAGGCCACGGGTCAGCAAACTGTATCATACAGGCCATATCCTGCCTATAATCTGATTTTGTATATAAAGTTTAATGGGAATAAAGCCATATCCTATTGTTAACTCTTGTGTATGGTTGTTTTTGTCCTATACAGTGGCCCCATTGAATAGTCATTACAAAGGCTCTGTGGTCTGCAAAGCCTAAAATATTTACTATCTCTAGCCACTGATGAGAAAAAGATGTTGCCAACCGCTGCTTTAAATTAAAATGAAAAAATAATCTTTTACATTGTGTTTATTACAATTTACATATACAAATATACATATTTATAAATCTGTTGGACCTCCATAAGTCTGTATCATCTTAGTTTCCTATACTTAAGTAAGAAATAGGGTAAAATTCTGGCAGAAGAAATGTTTTTTTGACTTGGCATTGTTTTTAATCTTTAGTGTACAAAATGTTGCATAATTTTGTAGAATTTTATCCTTCCCCTGGAAAGATATTTCAAAACATTTTAGTTTCTTTGGGAAGAAGATGATCTCTATATAGTCAGGACATAAAAGTTTTAAATTTTATCTTTTTAAAGAAAGAGGTCTAACAAAGCTTTGACCAGACTCCTACAGCCAGAGACTTAGCATTTATTGAACATATGTGGTGTGTACAAAGTGCTTATGTAAAGGGTTTATAACTTAATCTTCCCCACATCTCAGGCTATATTATTTCCACTTTATAGATGAAGTTCCAATGGCTTTTTGATGGCCCAAGGTCACAAAAATCATTTAGTTACAGAATCCAGGTTTGAACTTGGTTTTCCCGAACCAAAGCCTAGGCATTTTCTATTCCCTCCTTCCTTTAGTGCATTAAACTCCCACCAACTTTACAAAAAGTAAGAAAGCCAAATAAGGGAAAACGGATTTCAAAAAGATTAGCATTTTACCGCGTTTAAACCAGACTAAATGTTTAACAGAAAAAAATTCCTCAGATGTGCTTTCTCAGTGCACAGTGTTTAAAACTCTAGAATGTGTTCAGTTTGAGGCTTTAAACTGCTCTAAATGGATTCCAAAATGACAAAACTTTATCACCCCAAGTGCTTCCATCTCTCTGTACTTTTAGGGTGCCAATTTTGCAGAGGCAAAGGAAGCCAGCTGCTGTGTGACCTTCTTAAAAACATTACTGCGAAGAAAACCGCCACCTGCTGTAACCAGTCATAACACAAACAAATTTTTGCTACTATCTTTTCCCCATAATTCTCAATAAAAGTGAAGACCTGGAATAAACATACTACTTCCAGAAATGTGGAGGAGTGGAAAAGAGCTTTGCCATCTCCTCCATTGAATACCTAGCTCCTGAGGGACTCTGGGAAGAAATGTGCCAGGGCTGGGCTCTGAAACCTGCTTTGCCCCTCTGCACATGGCCACATGGATCCTTGTTAGTAACCAGGACTCTGGTCTCTATCAGAAGATGGCCATGCCCGCATGAGTTCTAAATGGGCTACCTAATTCACAAAACAGTCCATTCAATAGCCACCCACCTCCCTACAAAGAATGACAAGTTTCCAGTGTGTTTATGTGGGAAGGGCAACATGAAAACTGTGCCATGGTTGGGAAAAATTTCTTTGGATTAACAGAAATAAGGATGAACTTCCATGGCCTAAGCTCTATGAGTGGTTGACATGTTCAATTTGCTGTAAAATGTCATCAATTTTCATCCTTCTCATAAGATAATTGTGTTTGGAAACAAGGATATTTGCTTTGTTTTTGCTGGCATACTGGTTTCAAAATTGAAAACTGTACTCAGTGTTCAAGGATATTTGAGTCCTAAGAAGATAAATTTTATATATATAAAATAGGTAAAAGATTTTGTGCCTTTACTCTGGGCCAGGCATTAAGTAGCAATAATCTTAAATGCTAAAAAAGAACAACAAAATGCTAGTACATTGGCAATTAGTTGGTAGGTAAGAAAACTGAAGTTATCAAAATAATTAGTATTAGAGATAATGAACCCAGATTTCTAATTTCAGAACTTTTACCCTCAGCCACTATACTATCTTCTTGAATAGTGATATAGTATATTTTAAGTTAAGCTTCTTTAATTTATCAAGATTATAAACCCACCTATAATTACTAATTTTAACTATTACTGAAAATACATCTTACAATTAGGTTCCTCCTTAAGGTAATGTTATTTTAAAATATAAAAATCACCTGGAAAAGATGATTGTTAAGTCATTTATTTACATTCAAAGCTATTATTCAAAGGCTTAGATCAGTGTTCTCCAAGCACAGGGGATGATCAACCTTCTCCATTCTTTTAAAAAGGATTCCAAAAATAAATTCAAGACCATTCCTGAGCAAGGTTTTTCCCAATATTTCCCAAACAAAGGTCTTTCCTGCCCACGCTAATCACAGGCAGCCAAATCAAAGAGATGAAACCGAAAATGTAGGGGTGCTAGACACCCAGGTAGATTTTAATTTCAGATAAACCACAAGTAAATTTTTAGAAAAAGAATTGTCTCATTCACGGTTCCCCCTGCCCTTTAAATCTGGCACCTTAGGAAAGTGGAAGAAAAGAATTTGCTATGGGCTTTACATTTTTGGGCTCACTTCTAAATTGAAATTTTTACTTTAGGAGAGTGAGAAGTCCTCATAGGCTCTTTTTTTTTGAGATTAAAATTTTATGCCTACTGAGGCTGGCTATTTAGCTCAGTGGTTAGAGTGTTTACCTTGCAAGCACAAGACCCTGAGTTTGATCCCTGACCCCCCTACCAAAAAAAAAAAAAAATTATGCCTACCCAGTTTAGCGTTTGGTACCCAACAGGGAATCTGGATGTATTCACTACTTGGTTTTTCTCCTCTTCATGTAAACATTTTGACAGCTGGATTCGAAAACAATGGCTAGGGACAAGAGTATGCTGGGAGTGGGAAGGCACAATATTATCTTCCTCTTTTCCGGCTTCCATTTCCTTCCAAATCAAATGTCAGCTGAAGAAAAGCAAAGTTTAAAGATGTAAGTGACCTGAGCTGACCCACAAAAGACCTGGACTTGTATGGGCAAAGCATTTCCTGAATTTCCTGCACTTTCGTGACCTTCAGGACTAGTATCAAATTCCTTGCTCGGATATTCCTGGGCTGAAAATTTGAATCTAACATAAAATATTGAATGAGTCACCATTTAAAATCTACAACAGGACTAGTTCCTAAATTGTTGGTAAATCACACCCAGTTTAATACTAGAAACCTGTGGACTCACTGAAATAAAATTTAAGGTAATTATTCAGAGAAAAGTCAGGTGAAAGTAAAAGTAATTTTGTATTAAATATTTGACTAATTTCTATAATTAGGCAACATTTTTTTCCTAAGCAGATATGAACACTGAAAGAGACTCAATATTTTTCATAACAAATTGGATTTTCTCCTCTGATGGGGAACATAAGAATTAAAAACTCATTGTGAATTAAAGAGACAGAAGCTAAAGACATGTGGAAATGTTCTTATGGGGTTGTGTGAAATACAAACTCCACAGTCAAACTGACCTCAGTTCCAGGATCAGCACCTCAACTGCTTTTTTTCCAGCAAGTGGCCTAGCTGGGATCTGAACATGCCAGAATGACTGCAGGATCCAAGCACCAGTACAGTGTACCAGTACCCCTAACACCAGAATAATATCTGGCCTTGGAAAGGTACTCAGTAAGCGTTAGTTCTCTAAATTTACTTTTTTTTTGGTGCCAGGGATCGAACTCAGGGCCTTGTGCTTGCAAGGCAAGCACTCTAATCACTGAGCTAAATCCCCAGCCTAAATTTACTTTTACAATGGTTAGTGGATACTTTCTTTTGATTTGGCTGTCCTCCATCCACAGTCTTCCTTGTATAGGAAGAAGTGAGAAATCTAAGTTAC
>PVJO010002593.1:98019-140294 GCA_004026905.1 Hystrix cristata
CACAGTCTTCCTTGTATAGGAAGAAGTGAGAAATCTAAGTTACACAGGAGATGGGACTAGAAGGAGATGTAGGATAGGAGGATAGAATAGTCCTTCACCCTGTCTCTCGGTCCATAGAATATAGTTATTTGATCTCTGGATGGCCAATCTGATTTTTTTAATCATTAGAAATTATTTTCAAAATCTCTGGCTTAGTTTTCAGCCCATAGTATTAGTGATGATTATCTCGGAGGGTTGATTCCATCAGCTGCATTGCCTTATACAGATGAACTCTGTAGCAGGGATTTACAATGCTTTCCTCTCTTTGTTCCTATCAGAGCCTCTTCTCCTTCTTCAAAACACTCTTTTATTGTTAACACTAGCAGAGTTGGTTTCTGTTGTTTGAAAGAGGCTTAGAAATATTATGAGAATTGTGGCTTGTTTATCATTTGTATGACTAGAACACCAAGGGAAAAAAGGCTGAGCAACAGAGGAATAATATACAAATATTAATTCAAAAGCACCATAAGAAGTAAGATGTTGGGGCTGAGGATTTAGCTCAGTGGTTAGAGTGCTTGCCTAGCAAGTGCAAGGCCATGAGTTCAATCCCCAGCACAAAAAAAAAAAAAAAAGAACTAAGATGTTTAAAAATAGAAAGAAGAAATAACTATTGTCTAACCTAAGTACTTAGTTTAATGATGGATCATGGCTGATATAGAACCAGCTTCCACATCATGGGGCTCCACGAGCTTTTGTACTTTACCTCTGTGATTCATGTACACTGGATCTCCCAGTGAAGGGATATTGGTTAGTGTATTCTGAGTGTACTCAGTGGTCTCCATGAAGGGGTTATTCTTCCTGGTATGAACTAAAATGTATTTTTCTGTGCTTTTCCTCATTTGCTTGTATCACTCGCAAAACTGGCTGTTTCATCTCAAACCTTCTGTGCTGTGAGGCAGACATGCTTATGCATCCACATATAAAGACATGAAAATATTGTAAAGACTGAGAAGAATGTGGGCAGCCCATGTCTTGCTGAGGGTAACTCTATTGTCAGAGGCATCTTCTTGTTCTTGTTTAAAAGTCATCTTTGATGGAGAGCTTCAGGAAGGATTTGTGATAGGAAGAAGCTTGAGGCACTGTTTTTACATCAAACATTTCTGGTGTCCAGTTGGGTATATGTGGTAAAAAGGTTCAATGGGGAGGAGAAATGAATCTAAGTAAAATTGACCTCTTACAAATTTCCAGGTATTTGCATTTATCATCATTTATTCCTTGCAATTCAATAAAGATACTTTTATCATTTTATTTTACAAATTAAAGCACATGAAGCTAAATTTGAGAATTATAAAGACAATGTGACTTATCTAGGGTCATAGAGCATATCTATGGGAGAGTTAAGATTTTCTAGTGCACAGCTAATATTCTTATGATTAACTAGATGAGTAAACAACATTCAAAAGCTAGCCCAGATCCAAGTACCATCTTCTCAGGTGATTTCAGTCCACTGTGATTTCTTCTTCTTCTTAATGATATTAGGTTTCACTCTGGATCATATAATTTTTGAATTCCTGTTATGTCTTACATAACAGAATTCATGCATTTGCAGAGGATCATAAGCTGGATTCTTCAAGGACCAGGAACTTCATTTTCTACCTTTTCTACCCCCCTCCCCAGTGTCTGGCAACATATAAAAGGCAGCAATAAATATTCACAAATCGATGAGAACTACTCCTAATTCAGACTAATGATAGCAACTCAAAAATATACAAAGGTATTGCCAAATCCCACAATGAGGCATTAAAACTAAGGAAATACATTCCTCTCAACAACTTTTTAAATTGCCTTTTCAGCACTATGTCCCTTCAGAATGCTGATTGGTATTGTGGTCACAGAATACCTTGAAAGCAACTGACATCCTCAGTGATGAGGCACCAGGATTTAATCTTAACCTGGCCATAGATAAGGAACACTTGGAAAACTTTTTTAATGCATAGATGTATGAACCCCTTTTATAAATAACCTGACTTTTGAGAGTAGGGCTCAGGCAACTGTATCACTTAAAAACTCCACAGGTGATTCATGTGGCCTGCTTTGAGAAAAAGAGGCCAAATGGAAAGAACATTCCAGTAAAAATAAAGACTTGTGTTTTCTCATTGCCTATTTATTTGGGAGATCAAACAAAGTTGATAGGAGAAGAAAATAACAAGGAGAAAAGTGGCAGAGCTATGCAACTTGGCATGCCACTGGAATGTGGCAAATTATTAAAAAATATTTGCAAACCTCAAGATTTTAGTGCACTTATTGACAAAATGGTTTTAACAATTGTTTTTCCCCTAGTGCTCGAGTTTGAAAGGCCCCTCCACAACTTTGAAAATATGGGAGTATTTGACAAATCATTCCAAATAAATGACCCTCTGCTCTGGAATTTGCCCCTTCTAGCAGGCTGTTCTCTTTAGCAGTCAGCCAAACCCACAGTTTGGCAGAGCTTGAAATATGGTGCAAGTAGATTTTTTTTTTTAAATCTGAGAGTCACTAAAGATTTATTTTACACAACTTGCAAAAATAACAAGTAGTTATTTTTACTGCACTGAGTAAAATAAGAAATCTGCAAAACAGAATCTGAAATCAGGGGCCACCATTCTTTGTTCATTCTAGAGCTAAGAAATGAAGCCTCAAAAAGATGAAATGACTTCCTCAAGTCCTACATCCTAATGGCAGACCTGGGTACCTCCTGATCTCATGGTTCACAGGCCAATTCTTATACATTATCCTGTGACAATGACAAGGACCATTTCTTCCATGTCTTACCTGATAATTCACAAATACAATGTACTTGCAAATGCTAATACAACAATCTTTGGCAACTGTAGCAAATAGTATTAACTTATTTTGTACTTTTTGGTATGTGGATCCTTTCCATAGTCCCTAGTATAAAATCCAATCATACTACTTTCTTGATCCTTACAATTAATTACTTGGAGGGACATATGGGAAACCTGTGTATGAAATACAAATCTAGACGCTTTAAACTCAAAACAAACCATTATAAAAGACCTTGACTTTCTCCTATTTCTTGCTTACTCTATTTCCCAATATATTTCAATATGACTCAGGGAAACTATACCATTGACAGATAAGGGTGAAAATGAATCCTAGGAATAGAAAAAAAATCTAACTTTTATTAAGCTCTATCAAGTTGTAGGAAAAAAAAAAAGGCCCAATATGAGACCAGTGGTGATAACAGACTAATTTTCTTGAAAATATGACATTTAACGAGGCAATTTGCTAGTTATTGTCTCAGTTCTTCCCACTTCCGCACATTCCATGCATTATTCTACTTCCTTTCACTTCAGGTTGAGGATACTTTTGGGACACAAAGAGAAATATTGCCAGAGTTCCCTCCCTCTTCATAAGGTATTTTGTGCTCTTTTCTCCTTTCTGTAGAAAATTTCCTTCCTCTCTACTACACCAAGTCCACGTGGGCCATTTAGTGAAATGTACAATTTAAGAGAGACGTTACTGTTCATTCAGGGTATTTTCCCGAATTTTACCACCAAAGAGAAATGACAAATAAGTAGGAAAAACCTCAGTAGATTGTCTTCCTGTCCAGCCTCAGGGCCTGAACTAGCTCTCTGTCCTTTCTTTCTTCCTGACTGCAGTCTCTTCAGTTGGTCTCCTTTCTGAGGCGATAGCAGCCTTCCACTCTGTCCTGAACATCTTTTCCCCAAGACTGGCTGTGGACAGGGAGAGAAGGTCCTGAGCTCCAGTCATCATTCCCTTCTCTGCTACCCTAAAACAAGCTAAACTTACATTTCTTGTTTAACCATGTTGCTATTACTCATGAAAGAGGCAGAGGAGTTAACAAAAACATTGATATTATCAAGGTTCCACAAACTTTCGGAATCCTCACAGTCATGGTCATTGGTCTGTATTTCTGATTCCACTTAAACCTTTTTACATTTTTTTCTGACTGTGGGAGGTAAATGTGATTTCCTTTCTCCAGGATGTCTCCTAAGGTTTGTTGATTCCACTGTAAATATTTAACATGTGGAGAAATTAGGGACTACAGAGACCACATAAAAGAAAAAAAAATGTTATTAAAGTAAAGTTGAGAGGTTTAAAGAGGTATGTCTCAGCTCCCTTTGCCTCATTTCTCTGAAGAGTAGTGGAAGGTTGCTGTGGGTTTCTGGAATTTACCAGTTTCTGCTCTGGCACACCTCCTCCCCCAAGCCAGGATGAGCCAGGAGCTCCTCTACACTCCCATGTTCCTGTGTTGAATGTACTGCTGTGACTATTTTATCATGGTTCCATCCTGGGCTGAGTCTTCCCAGTGGGGATATGGTTCTGTCTTCACTTTGGATCACTGGGGGTTAGACAAGTGGCTGCACACTAGTGAACTGTTGGTAAATGGTTTTCAGAAGAAAGACAGGTGGAGTCTTTCTCTAATGAGAAATAATCCTTTAGGGAATAGACAATAGCACTTCCAAGTAAATTTGGATGTCTGTGATGGTGCTGCTGAGAAACTGTCTTTGCCACAGGTGAAGAATACTTTGATAAATAAGAAGGGCTTAAGGCATTTTTGAATCTTATATTGTTCTTTGTCCCTTACTCAAATTCACAATATACATTGGTGACACAAAAATAAGTAAGAAATTGGATTGGGATTAATCAGTAAGAATGTGGGATCTATAAAAAACCTGTCCATGTGACTCTAAGCAAGTTACTAACCATCTCTGGCCTCCATTTACATCTGGATCATGAAATGAGTAGGTTAAATGACACATAAGCTTCCTCTCAGCTTTAACTTTTTATGATTCTAAGTGATTCAGAGACATCTATTGCAATGTATTTAATCTTCTGCTCCTGGACCACATTTTTTAAAAAAAGAAGATACCTAGTTGTTAACACACTTGGGGACAAAAACTAAACTATAACTTGTAGTCACAGGATCAAATGAGCTGAAATGAAAGATTAAAATGTTTTATATTCACAGGGCAACTTTTCACATGGTGTCAAACCAAAAGTTTTAGTTAGTGTTTATAGCAGAACTTGGAAAAATCCAGACATAAAACTTTTGGAACTTAGACTTGAACTCAGAAGGACCTCCCACCTCTGAACAAATTTTACAACTAAAATCTATTGGGATTTTAAATAAGAATGCATACTTCATCAAGTCTTTGAATTTTCTTTTTGAAAATATGATGATACAGTAAAAACTGGTTACCTAGGACTATCATTCTAGATATGACAGTTGCCTAGATTTCTTTATATACTACTATCTTTTAAAAACTTTTCATAGAGGGCCGGGGGTATAGTTTAGTGGTAGAGTGCTTGTCTTCTAAGTGCAAGGTCTGGATGCACTCTCCAGCACCATTCATAATTCTACATGAATATAATTTTGGAAGACATTGCATTTCTTTGACTTCTTTAACAGAATATGCTAAATCTAATTCAATCTCTTCTTCAATACGAATCAGTTGTTACATCACAATAATATCCATAGGCCCAGAGAAATACACTAAATCCTATGGATTTTTCTTCTGACAATGTTTCAAGGACCCACCTGAGCAAAAGCTGTCACTTTGGACAAAATATTACTTCTCTTCCAGCTTGGCTATGGGTGGTCAATCTTTCCCCAGTATCTACTTTGTTGATTAATGAAAAGGAAAAATTTCTTAATTCATCTTTCATACTCAAGAGTATCACAGTTGCAGCTACTCCAAGAGCTCAGTAAATAGATATTGGCTGGGTAACACTACTGGGAGGTTTAAGAATTTTTTAAAAAATCTTCCTAAAACTAGGTATAAAAATAGATGGATAAAAGCTCCTAGGACTTGCTTTAACACACATTTTCTCAATATTTTCTAATACTCAATTGTATGTGATACAGAATATCACAGGACTTACTGCCAGATTTTTCAGGACAGATAAATAACAGTGGTAAATAAGATCATATAAATGACTAAATTTTGCCTGACTCTATAAAATTTACAGTTATCAAATATTTTTATTTCTAGGCACAAGTTTGATCTTTGCCAAACAGAAAACTGTGAAATGGAACTGGTACACTGTTGGCAGATGATTCTAGACAAATTATTTAATCTTTTTAATTTTAGTATTCTCAGCTAAAAATAATAGTGATAAAATCTTTCTCACAAGGTTCTTAGAAGAATTAAATCATGCATTTTAAAGCCCTCACCACAGGACCTGGCTGGCAAGCAGTTAGAATTACTGTAACAGGCTGTCCATTAGTGGGCTAGTGGTGTCAGCACTGGGCGTAGCCAGGCACTTTTCTCTTGTATTTGCTGCCTAGTAGATACTGCCCCTGCCTCAGTATTTGGTGTTTTGGACCAAATATGTCACCCAAATCAAAGTAAGTCCTCCCAAAAACCAACATTATAGAAAACAAGCATTTTCATTAAACTAGCATTCTAAGATAGGGAGTTTTAATGTGGGCAATCTTGAGAGACAATGAAAAGGAAATTTAAAGACAGACTGGTAACTCAGATCTCCACAGTTTATCCCAAGTATTATAATCCTTAGCAATTAGCATCTGGAAATATAGGCACTTCCTGTATCAATGCTAATTACTATAAAATTAAAAGTCATTGTAAAAGGCAAATTTATAGCCTCAAATTTGTATGCAGCTAAAGTTTTGCAATCAAAGGCAGACTTTCTTGAGCAAACTCATTAGTTTTTCAATTTAACCTTATCCCAATTTCCTCCCCAGTGTTATCACAACTAAACTGTTATTTAAAATAGAGAAATAGAACTTTTGCAGAAAGCAGTGAGGACCAAGAGATGGAGGAAGGGGTGAGGGGAGGGGAAAAGGATGAAAAAAGAATTAAAATGTGTTATTTTATGTACCAACTACCCACAATGAACATAATCACTATGTACCACAAATATGTGCTAATAAAAAAATACCATAAAATATACAAATGACTATACTTGGAAACCCATAAATAACTCTAAAATATAGATGAGAATAACACATGGTGATATGCTATCAAACACTGCCTAAAAAGGACATGATTGTGCTATGTAAAAGAAAACAACCCACTTCATCTTAACAAGATCTTTTGGCTGTGCTTTTTCATGGTCTCTCTGACAAATTCATTTCCTTACTGAGTATGAACAATATTTTTGTTATTTCTAAATGAAGTTTACCTGCTACCTGGTGACATTAAGAAATTCCTGAGTGTTTTCCTGTTAAATTCCAAGATTACTATTATGCATTTTGTTTTCCAACATCATAATTACCTACATTTTTAATCTTTTCTAACAAAACATTCTTAGTACCCAACAGTATTACACTTGTGTCTTAACGCCTTTAAAAATGATTTTGGCAGCTAGGAGTAGTACACACCTGTAATCCCTGCACTCTGGGAGGTTGAGGAAGGATGATCACAAGTTCAAGTCCAGCCTGGGCAACTTTGCCAGACGGTCTGAAAATAGGAAAATTTTTTAAAGAAGGGATGGGGCTGTAGCTCAATGCAAAGGCCCTGGGTTTAATCCCCAGTACACATACACACACACAAACACACACACACACACACACACACGCGCACACACACACGCGCGCATTTTGGTATCTCTGTAATACTTTTGAAGTAAACGTTTCTGAACTGACAATCTGTAATGCAAATAATGCAAAAAGAAAATTCTAAATAGCCCTTTTCTAAAATACTAAGTCTCCTAGAATGCATAACCTGAATTACAGCACAGAAGTTAAATACACGAAAAAAAAAAAAGTTAAATACACGGACACCAAAACAAAGAAAACTATTTTATTGAGGGTTTTATAAACTTTGTCCAAAATAGGATTCTTTTTTATCTTCTAACTGTTCAATTTATGTGGTCCTCATTCCTGGGATATTCATTTACTGAAAAATATGTCCATAAAATTGCAGGTTGATCAAAATAAAAACGTGTATTTTCAAACTTTAAAATGAAAATAATATTTTGCAAAATGTACAACACATGTGGTTCTGCAGGTGAGAAGAATAACTCCAGAGGCAAGTTAAAGGTGCCGTGTTATGACAGGCAGCACACAGTCAAGCACCCAGTAGCTTGCATGAGTTAGTTTGCCAATCCTTACACTACGAGAATCCTGGGGAAAAAAAACCTTTCTGTAAGTCCAATCATGACCCTCTAAAATATATTTTTAAAGTTATATTTTTAAAAAGGCTGGTCTGGGAAGACTTCACAGAAACGGTGATACCTAAGCAAAAACCTGAATGGAGTATGAAAGTATGTAGAAATCTGGTCAAGAAACATTCCAAAATAATACAAAGAATCTGCCGCTGGGATCACATCCCATTAAAAAGCTTTTGCACAGCAAAGGAAATCACAGCAAAGTGGGGCGACAATGTACAGAGGGTGAAAAAATTTTTGCCGGCTGGTCCTCAGACAAAGGTCTAACCTCTAGAATATATGAAGAACTCAAAAAAATCAAATACCCTCCCCCAATTTAAAGACTCAATCCAGAAATGGGCCTCTGAAATGAACAGACACTTCTCAGATGAGAAGTACAAATGGCAAATAAATATATGAAAAGTGTTCAACATCACTGGTTATTCGAGAGATACAAATTAAAACAACACTCAGATTCCATCTCACCCCAGAAAGAACAGCTATTATCAAGAAGTCGACCCATAACAAATGCTGGCTGGGCTGCCAGGAAAAAGGAATTCTCTTCCACTGTTAGTGGGAGTGTGGACTGGTCCAACCACTGTGGAAATCAGTGTGGAGATTCCTCAAAAAACTACAACTAGAGGTTCCCTTTGATCCACCTATTCCTCTTCTTGGTATCTTCCCAGAAGAATTAAAAACATCGTATCACAGCGATATATGTGCAATCATGTTCATAGCAACACAATTTGTAATAGCTAAATCTTGGAAACAACCCAAATACCCAGCAACTAAAGAATGGTTAAAGAAGATGTGAGGTTTTTTATACAATGGAGTACTACTCTGCCATAAAAAAGATAAATTTGAGACATTTATAGGTGAATGGATGCACCTTGAGAACATATTCAAGAGAAATGAATCAGGCACACATAAGTACATATTGAATTGTTTCTCTGATATGAGAAACTGTAAGTGTAAATAAGGACAAAAAGGTATAATAGATATTGTGAAAAAGATAACACTCAAATGAGAAGAGAACTGGGGGGGGGAAGGAATGAAGGGGAAAAGAAAGGAAAAAAAAGAGGGCAAAAATGGAAAAATGTAAATAAAGCTATTGTAAATGAGGGAGGGAGAGTGGGAGGAGTGGGGAAGGGGGGAACCAAGGTATATCAAGTACACGTACGTACAAATTAACTATGATGAATGTGATCATATGTGTATCTACAACGTACCACTACATGTGCCTGGTAAATAAAAACAAAACAAAACAAAAAAACATTCCAGATGTTCAATAAACTTGTTTTCCTTCCAAACCAATTTCTCCTGTACTTTCTATGTGAATTGTGCCATCACCTCCCGCCATGGAAGAAATCTGAAATTTACCTTTAGACTCTACTCTTTGAATAGCTTTGACCAAAATTCTATAGCATGTTATTTTGAACCTACCTCTTAATATCTGTTAATGACCTTTTCTTTTCATTCTTACTGCAAGAATATTGTTACTGCCTTTGTTCAGTCTATCATTTTTTTCTCATTTTTCTGATACACATTCTTTTAAGAAGTCTTCCTGCCTCTTCCGATCTATCCTTGATGTGGTTGAACAGTAATATTTGTGAAATGCTATTTATCATGCCATTCCTCTGCTTAAATGGTGCAACTGTTTCTCATTTTGGTCAAACCCAAACTCCTTACCATGGCATGGAGCATATGAAGTGATTAGTTCATCTGTCCTCCCAGTCTACCCACCTAATTTCTCCAAGTTTCTTCTTACCATTTCAGATAAATCTACAGGCTCTTACTATATAAAGTTCCTCCGAAAAGTGACCTCTTTCAACAATGTGCCCTCTTACATTATTTTTGCAAATTATTTGTAACAGTTGTTTGTTTTCAAGCCTGTCTTTCTCAAACGCAGCACAGTGAACAGTTCAAAGTAGACAACCCCCTCACAGCCGGATAAAATTAAATTACCATTTTTAATGACAGATATAAGAAATATGGACACTCATATCTAAACTCTAGCTCAGGCAAAAGAGTCCCTCTCTTCTCCCAACTCTCAGAATTATCATATGTAACATGTAATCCAGTATGTTGAAACTAAATATCATAACTTATTTCCATGGAAATCCATGATGTAAATACACAATAACCCTTTCCCAACTAAGAGATTTTATTTTGGAGGGCTTATAATACACTGCTTGAATTCTGTACTTGTTTTTAGCAAGAATTTCAGTTCTAGACTACATGAACTGCAGTCATTACAGGTCACTATTAAGGAAAATTTGAAGTTGAAAGAATTAGTCATGAAGACTAGAAAAGAAACTAAAGTTAGTGACAAACTAAGACAGAAAGGAAAATTAGCTCTATATTAACTACTCTGACATCTGAGAGGAGAAAGATCCAACTTGTTTAAAGGGTCAATGAAAGTGAAACCTAGTCATAAAATCAGCAAGATACTTAACATATAAGTGGTAGACCATGAAGAGCAAAATGTAATTTGAGATGTATAATACCCACAGCAAAGTAAAATGAGTTGCATCCTTCTCATTTACTGTGTCTGGTGGATGTACCAAGCATCTAATAGGAAATGGAAATTTACAGTACTAATAATATATTAGTAGTAGTGATTCACCACACATACATTCCTTAATGTTAAGGAACAGCAGTTGGAATTAGACTACTATATCACTATTATATGATTTCCAAAGATTAATGGTTCATTTTAGAAAAGCAAAAAAAAATATGATTTATTTTCTTTGCTCTTATTATTTTGCTATTTCTCCTTATGAACTAGTAAGAAGTATACTCTTGGTAATGATAAAAAGTGTGACTTGAAAAACAGGCATAAAGATTTTTTAAATTAAACTCTTCATATCCATAAAAATAAGCTTTTTATTAGAGGTTTAATTCATGGTTGAGTATGGCCAGTCAACTCTTTGGAAAGATCTTAAAATTAAAATTTACTGTCCTCTATGCCTGATGACCCTAGCCAAATTTCCCAGTCATGGAAAAATAAGATACTGCCTACATGAGTATCATAGATTTTTTTATGCACAGTGTTCACATGGAGATGTTGATATAAGCAGGTTCTCACTCAGTAGTGCCCTGGACCCTAGTTTCTAATTCTCAAAGATGCTGCTGGTCAATGGACCTCAATTTTGAAAAAAAGATCTCAATCAGTGGTTTTTAGCCTTGATGTCTCTTAGAGTCATCTAAGTAGCTATCAATGTGAATTATTTTTAAATTAGGATATATATATATATAAATATAAATAAATGATTTTAAAGTGTCAGTTTCCAACAGCAGAAAGGTTCACACTACTTAGGAAATTTATAAAAAGTAATACCCAAACCTGCCATGCCATGAAGGACTACACAGAAAATACAAGCAAGAGTTTACTTAGTCTCCCTACTTAAGGTAGGTATCACTGATTCAGGAGTTACACATTAATGTCACACTCTAAGACCTTTCCTAATTATTTTGGTAAGTCAAGGTTTGTAGGAGGTCAAGATGCAATTCCATTCCAAAGCTCCATTAACTCTTAGAAATGTACAACAAAAATATTTAATAAGCTATGCATGGTTGGGCATATCTCTAATCCCAGCACTGGGGAGGCTGAGGCAGGAGGATCACTGGGAGTTGGAGGCTAGCCTGGGCTACATAGTGAATTTAAGACCAGTCTGAACTACGTAACAAGATCCTATCTTGAAAAACCAAAACACACAAACAACTTAATAAAAAGTACTTCAAACTCTGAGGTATTTGCAGAAATCCCAATTATGGTAAGGAGTACTGGAGTATAACTATTATGCAATAATTCACTCATTTTCGGAATATGCTTTTTCACATGTGAAATTGTCCCTTAAGAATGTGAAACCATAGAATACCACATACAAATATAAAACAGCATTAAATATTACTTGAACCAGCCAAAACAAATATATTTTTAAAAACAGTGTGGCGATGTTTCGGGGCAAAGAACTGGAAATCCAGATTGGAGATTACTTCCTGCTTTGCCACTAATTAGCCACATATAAAGCAAATCACATACCTTAGTTTCATTTTAAAAAAAGAGGCCTCAAATAGGTTATTGTGAGACTCTCTAGTAAATCAAAGGTGTACAATCTCAAAATAATTCAGTGATTCTCTAAAGCAAATATGGTTAATTATTTAAATTTTTTTTGTTAAATATGGTTAATTTGAGCAACAAAAATGCGCTAAGATTATTTTTAAGATGTCTGGTTTAACAAATCTTTAAAAAAAAAACACTAATTCAAACTTATCTTCAACTTTCCCCATCATCTAAAATAGCAAATAAATTAAAATCTAAAAATGCCATTGGCAGTATGTGAGGAAGGAGAAAAGAGATAATTAAATGAAATAGTAGTACACTACGTATAAATAATGTAAACTTAGGATAACAGAAGAATAAACTTTTTCTTAGAAAAACCACCTCAAAGCATACAATATGGGATTTTATGATCTAACCCAAGCATGAGTAATATTAGATACACAAAATTTTTCTAAGTACTATAAATAAAAATTATTCTAATTAGTAAAAATAGTAGTACATGGGGATCATTTCCTTTTAATTTATTGTTTAGTTTGAATACATGTTCTGCAAACCAGGAAATACCAAGTGTCACCCAACACATGAAAAATCAAAAAGTGCCACTCTTGGAGCTTCTGTCAAATTATGCCAAGAAAATGTCACAGTGAAGAAGTCAGACACAGGTTGTTTCAAGTTTCAATCACTAATCCTCTTCAGAACTGGAATCATCCTCTTGGTCAGAAAGTTCAGGGACTGGAAAGCGGAGAATGGCAGCTACTCCAGTCAACTGGCTGAGCTGCTCCCCAGATACATGAAGACTAGAGAATATCCTCACTGTGCCTGCATTCTCTTTCACACTGTCCACCAGCTTCACATACCGACTCCGTGTGGCTACATCTTGGTGCCTGAAGAGCTCATCACTGATGAGCAGTATGTCAATTGCCATGGCTTCATTGGCCTTCTCCACCTGCTTGAGTCCATAGAACGCCCGGTCAGGTTCATGCTGTAACATTTTATAGAAGTCATCTAAGGCTTTTACTTCCCCAGCAGCTTTAGTGTCTGAAAGGCGACTAGCTACAGAGGGGTCACAAAGGGCCTCTTTCAGAGAGTACTTGTGTCCAGAGGAGGCATGTACCTAGAATCACAATTACAAAAGATAAACGAATATCTGAGAGCATCTGTTAGCCAGCCCACAATGTCCTAAAGCCAAAAGCATTAAGAAGACTTTAAACATTTAAGGACTGTGGCAAAATGTACTATATAAATGTGTTTTATATACATATAACCACATACAATTTTCATTTCATTATCTCATTTACAATTCTAGCTACGAGTTTCTTCTCTTATTTTTCCCAATTCTAAAGTCTAAGGCGCAGTTACACCAATTTCTCTGCTCATTTCTAACGATCTTTGAGTAAAGCTGTTTTACCTGAAGGAATTTGGACCGATTTTCCAGGAGAAGTTTGTTGTCCGTCTTCACTGCTTGTTGAAACATGTAGTCGCAGAACTGTTCCCGCACAAATCCTGGGCTGGCCACCAGAATGCACTTTACAACATCAAAGTTTATGTGGCGCTGGATGGCTTGGACCACCTGCTCATAGAACCGCTCTAAGGCTCGGTCATGCTGGGAACAGTTGCCTTTCCGTTTCCTAGGGATGTTCACCTCCACCTTCGCCCGGGTGAGGGTCATGCTGGGAGTGACTAAGCAGACATGAGCGAGGCCTTCCTGCATGACTACAGCTGCCACATCAGCACTCCAGGCTGGGTCACAGGCTTGCTCGATGCGCTCCAGAACCACACTGTCCCACTGTTTCTTTGCTAGGGTGAACTGGCGGTTTGGCTCCAGCTCTATAGTATGGTAAGCCCCCATCTTGACATACTCGTTCTCTTGGATATTGGTCCCTTTAACCCTCAGCTGACAGGCTTGAGAGTCAAAGTCGATGGCCTCCACGCAAAGAGTGAGGGTAGTGCGGATCCGGTTGCTTCCTACGCTGCCTGTGGAGGACTCGGTCTGTACTTTGCGGATGGTGGAGGCGCGCAAGCTGTCGCCCACCTGCACTAGATTGTAAGTGTGCCACATGTCCTCAGGCTCCTCGGGGACCAGGGTGACCTGGCCCGCATTGTCCTTCTCAATGTCCTTCCTCACAAGCCTCATGGCCTTATCAGGAGTTCAACAGAACAAAAGGTACGGAGGGGGTTCCCGACAGGAAAAATGCGGGGCAGGGAAAGGCAGCCCAGGGCGGGAAGGGGGCGGACCCGCTAAGAATGCGCACTTGCCTGCAGGGAAAATCAGTCTAGTTCTGACCGTATGGCCGAAGGGAACACTTACTCTTGCCCCTTCCTTTCTCAGCCTCCGTGCGCGGCGCGCCAAACTGGCCTGGGAGACTCCTCAGGACACACGGACCTTTGCGGAGTTGCAGCCACCAACTCCGTGCAAGTAGGTGACGCAGAGAGCGCGTGCGTAGTACGTCCCTTTCCCCGCGCACGCTTACGTCCCTAACGGAAAGGCGGGGCTACAGTTTGCGCGCGCAGGCGCACCAAACAAAGAGGAGCTCCGTAAGAATAAACTCGAAGGTGTGCGCTGTCTTTCTGACGAAAACTTTAACTCTGAACTTGAGCGTCCAGCTTTTCTCTTTCATCCCTGTTTGTGAAGAATGAAGGAGTGAGTGACTTTTTTTTTTTTTTTTAGCTAGATGCGGTACGTTTGCCACTCCGTACCTCTGCCCTCTGCAAAAATCCAGTTTCACAATTTAACCTGAAAGTAAAAGACGCTGTCAAAACTGCAGATTGGGCCTAAACATTCAAACAGTGCTCGCTATTGCTCATTCCTTATGTTCTCTCAGACGCGACAGGACTTCTGGAGCTGGTATTTTCGGAAGCCCTTTTGTAAGAACAATTGGTCACGTTAGGTCCTGGCTCTGAGCAACGTGCCCAGCTGTTTTCTGTGCTTAGTTACTGCGTCTGCAGAAACCAGTTAACCCAGATGTTAAAGCACTGATCCCAGAGAAGGAAACTATGTGTGGAATTTACCCCTGGGTGGACCTCCCGGTGGCCTGACCTGAAGGCCTGGGAATCCCAGAATCCAAATTTGGCAGTCTCAGCTTCCCTCAGCTCAGTAGCCTGTGACTTGTTAGGGGTGGGGATTGGGTCTCAATGGTTTGGCGTTCTTTACTGTCAAAGCTAGGCTAACAGCTGAGGATGTGCGAAGTGGAGATAAACTGAGCGAATTATGATTGACCGCGAATGAAAAGCTACAGAATCGATTTTAAAGAAAATCTTTAAATTACATTTTTTATGGCAGAATGGGGGTGGAGAAGTGGGAGTGCCTCTTTAACAGGGTATAAAGTAGGGAAGAGACATCATTCCCCCCCCCTTGGGAATTAAGAAGGTACGGAGAATGCAAACATTTCTCGTTATTTTTCCTATTTTTCGTGAGACAGGAATGAAGGGAGGAATTTGACTCTGGCTCAGCCTTGATAATTTTAACTGAAGTGTCAGTTACTTCCTCAGAGATTGTCAAGGGACTAGGACCCTTCCCAAGGCTCTTAAGTCATATGAGAACTGCTATTTCCTTACTCACTCTGTTTTTATTTCCTTATCTTTCTTTCCCTCTTACTCGCTGTCTTTCTGTCATCCTGAGAGTACTCACTAAGTTAACTCACACTGCTTCTTCCTCCAATTTTAAGAGAATTTAGAAATTTTTCAAAGCTAGGAACAGATCACACTGATGAATCAGAGTGTCATGCCTCCCCAGCACACATTGTATTGTTTAAAGAGGATCTTGTTAACTTCGAATTCCTAACTGGTAGAGCAGAAGTATACGTGTGTGTGCGCGCGTGCGCGTGCGCGTGTGTGTGACAGGAGAAGCAAGACTTCAGCTGGGAGGTTTGAAATGCTCCTTGACAATCTTTCTAAACTCAATTCATCTCTCACCTTACGCGTAGTCTACCAAGGATTAAAAAAATCACAATCATAGTGGTACACACAAAATAGGATATTAATAAAAGGTTTTTATTGAAGAGTTACCATTTTTTGAATATTCACCAAGCACTTTTCTCTTCTCTTTCTAATCCTATCCTTTAAGGTAATTATGTGTTATCCTGATTTTACAGAAGAAAAGTAATTGTGGGAAAGTTAAGAAATGTGTTCAACATCACATAACTAGCATTCAAATTCAGGTCTGTTTAAGTCCCATGCCCTCTCTCTCCACTAGCACTATCCTATTTTATGAATGCTTGTAATCATATGCACATGTATATTATGAACTGTTATCCATGGCCACTTCCCTTTAACTGTCTCTTTTACCAAATAAAGACCCAAATCTTAGCTATCAGTCTAGGATATTTGAAGAGCACTAGTCCCTTCCCTGTTTTTGGTACCTCTTAAATTTGTTACAGTGTTCTTTCCACATAGTTTTCCTCCTGCCCTGCCTACATCATCATTATAATCTTTGAGAATAATCTAACATTCTATTTTAGTATATGTACTGCTGAAGCAAGCACTAACATTCTATTTTAGAGAAATGTACGTATATTTATTTCTACATGTGAAACCTGTATAAGAACCCACATTTTCTAATTTTGTTTTTCATTGTTGTAAGGCAGACCTTTTGGGGATGTCTCTAAATATCAGTGTGCTTCAGTGACTGAACCTGCAACATTTTTCACAGAATTACTGTTTGATCTGAAACATCTGCAACAGTTTAGAACTTTTTTTTTCTTTTGTAACTTGAGCTTACTGTTGAATTATCAGATATTTTCTCCTAGATTTTCTGTTATGCCTTAGTACTTCTGGACCAAACATTAGACTTTTATTTTGGATTCTAGTTACTAATTAATTTAAGTCCCAAATCCCTGACATTCAAGCATCAATGCTGTGTTTTAAAAGCTTTATTTCCCACTTGAACCCTCAGGGGACTCTACATTATACTATGAGAGTAATCTTTTTTCTCTGTGCATCCTAGGAAATTTCTCCTTTGCTACATCAGTGCATAATATTCTTCCTATTTAAATTGCCCACTTATTTTCTTCCCTGATTCCATAAATTCTGTTTATCAATAAGGGCAAATTTAACATTATCTGGAACGGAAATAATGAATGCATCATATCAATTCGAATATGCATATTGTCTTTTTTATGGATTGGGTTCATCCTGTGTTCCTCTACTGTCTCCTGCAAAGTTTCTTGCATATGGTAGGTACTCATACATGAATGGTAAACTAGGGGGTAAAATGTGATCACTATATTAACATTATTACAGACACTTCTTAAGGCAGTGATATTGTTGTCAACTATAATTCACTTAATTTAAAAACTATGGTTAGAAATTTATTTATTTGCATTCTTTTCCAAAACAAGCAAAATTACAAGAAAAAGGCATGGTTTTGCTCTGTTGTTTTAAATTAAAATTTTATACTTATTTATTGGCTCTTTGAAAATGGAAACCTTTATATTGGGTAATTTTAATTATATCTGTTTTCCGGTAAGATCTTATCTATATTAATGTGCCCAGAACAACAACAACAAAAAAGGTCAGTCTTATTACTTTCAAACATTTTTAATTTGTTGCTTTTGAGACATTTCCAGAGTCTCAAAAAGAAAATTGGGCTAGAAGTCAAGAGAATTGTAGTTTTTACCCTTCAGTTGTTTTTACTGTAACTTTTGGCAGCACTCAGTCTCTTTGAAATACAATTTCTTTTACATAAGAATTGAGGAAATTGAGTTCAATAATTTAAATCAGTGTAACTGTAACATGTATGCTGCAACATTAAGAAAAATTTAAACACCACTTATAATCTCAACCTAATCTGTTTTCATTGTTACATATTATCTTGACTTTGATTTTGACATTCATTTTGGTGGTAGAAGACTGATTCCAAGTTTGATACTTACATACCTGAGTTAATCTTTTCTGAAGCTGTAGTCTATACACTTTAAACATGTCCTTTAACATCTGTAAGCCTAAACTTTTTTCACACTATACTGTAAATAGACTGTGTATTTGTCCTGATTCTCTCATTTGACAATCCTTCTGAGGTTTTGATGAGATTATGATACTTTGTAAATTAAAGAGCTGCATAGATATGCAAATTTCTAAGTGTTGAAGCTTGAAGTTAGAAATCTGAATCAGACCAAAGCAAGGGATGAGGGCTCACTTTAACATGATCACAATTGCATGGAAAGATAACTGGCTTGGTAGAGTTGACTGATGGACAGTCTGTTGGGTAAATTTATTTATTTTAATACCTCCTTTCCAAACCTTCAGTCAGCTTTACTATATGAAGTGGTTCCTGCATCCCATTGGTGAATTGCATTATAATCCTTCCTATAAAACAATATGCCAGAAATGGTTTGTATGACAGTAGCAAGCATGGACTCCTGAAGAATGAATACCTTGTTGGAACACCTTGTGCTTAGTAGTGTCCCTTAAATAGTAGGGGCTGTGTAATGTGCGGGTGTATGAATATATGTACAGTTTTTCAACGTTTACTGTTCTAAAACATAAATGTGATCTTTTCACTTCTCTTTTTAAACCACTTGAGAGCCCCTTCCAATATTGCTTCTTTGCATGTCTGTTGCTTCTTCCAGATCATGAGCCTCTGAAGGCAGAGACTACCATTTATTTGTCTTTGTGTTCCTGGAACCCAGTGTAAGTAGTATATAATTGTATGTATTATATGAATGAATGAGTGATTATTAGTTCTCTTTTAATTTAGAAATTTTAACTTATCACTAACATACTAAAATTAGGAAATCATATTTTTATGATGTTACCAAATATTTAAAAAGATGATTATTCTTAAGAAAGTTTCTATAAACCTATTTCAATTTTTGAGCTATCCATGCTTAGATGAGAAAATGGTGCCTTTAAAATGCATTTTACTAAGAAAAATGTCTTGACATGTTTTAGATTAATTTATAATGGCTATTAGTTTTACTATACATGATTTGGAAAGTGATCTTTACAGATATATAAGGAGCCAGAGCTCAGATGATGAATGTTGAGTGATACATGCCATCATTTCTTTAGTGAAATTACGCAATGCTCAGATTGTACAAAGACTCCCAAGTGACCTCTACAAGGAAAGACTGGGAAGGTTATTCAGCTAATACAGGCAAAAGGGCAAAAAGTAAAGGGGAAAGCTTTTTGCTTTTTAAGCAACTTTTTGTACTCACTATCTAAATTACCTGTGGCCAAAAGCACTTACTTGCAATTGTGACAAAACAAAAAGCTTCTACCAAATAAGTAAAATCTTACTAACAAAGCAAAATTGGGCGTATGCTTCTAGTCGTCATATCCCTATACAGTATAGGAACATGTTGCCAAAAATATTATAATCAAATTTATAATATCAATATTTTTAAGTGGTGGTAAATATACATGTACACAGACTTCAATGTTTGGCACATTAAAAGTCAATGAAATTTTTTTGAAAGTATAATTTGTAGTAAAATTATATGATTTATAATAAGAATGTAAACTATCTTTGAAGTTGTAACATTACTTAGATGCTCTATTCAAGAATTTACATTTATTTCTACAGGTATATATTTTATACCAAAAAAAGCATGTCTTTGCTCCTGTAGATATTTGAATTACAGGGATTTTGCTATTCATCCAGATTTCTCATTTGTCTTATTTATAGCAGTCCACTGTTTAGATAAAATAATTTTATACAATTTAGACATTAAATGAATTCCTGATACCGGCCAGTGTGTACATTTTAGTTTGCCTTTAAAACTTGGCTGACTTTTAAATTTTCCTTTTAAGTCATAGAAAAGATTGAAGTTAGACTCTTTCACATATGCACAGCCTTGTTCTCACCACCATGACAGAAAAGTTAAGAGTTTGCCAAAGCTGCAGTCATGGATCCTGTATGATTGGAAAGTTCTTTGATTACTTTATTGTCATCTTTTTCCTGAGGGTTCCTTCTAAAGGTACACATTTAGAGGAAACTCTGGTTTGGGGAAATGATGATGCTGCTGGTGCCGGCGAAGCAGTTATTCCCTGAATCAGATACAAACTTGGCTCTAGAAGAGAACTAAGAAGAGGAACAATGTTCATATGTTTATGTCTATAGGAGGTATCATATTAGCCTCTGAGACCTTAAAATGCAGTTTTTAAATGTAGAAAGAAATGTGATAGAAAATTGTCATGTAGATGTACTGTGTATTATTGATTGTAATTTTCAAACGCACATTTTCCTACCTTGCAACATCCTTGAAACTAGGATGCAGCCAACTAACAATTTTATATTGGATTCACAGTATGTTTTTTAATGGAGCATAAATGGCACATTTTTTCAATTGATGGCTTCTATTCAGTTAGCTAAAAATATGGGTAAATATTTGTAAAGATATTATTAAAAGGGACAGTTAATATCTTAAGTATTTTATAAATCTGTCTATAGTCTATTTCATGATTCAGTCAATAAAAAGTGCCTATTACAGTATTCCTAGGTGCTAAGGATAATAAGATACTCTTCTTTCAGAATATATAGCAAGCTGGGAACAGATAATCAGATATTTAATTATAATATCATGTAGTATGTTATAGAGCTAAAACTTCTGGGGACACACATGTCCCTGAGGAAGGGGATCTCTTGAGAATGAAATTTCTGTGAGGATTTAAGGATCAGCAGCAGTGGAGCTAATTGTTTATGCAAAGGCCCAGAGGGGACTTGAAGGGATTTGGCATAATAAAGGAGCTGAAAGAAGTTAAAAAATCTCGAGGAAAGGAATATATTTAGCTCATTTGCATCTTTTGATACTTTACTGTACTTGCTTTGAAAGTGAATACAATTCTCCAGTCACAGACTGTCCTGAACAGGCAATCTTCGGACTTTAGCAGGATGGAAACAACTCCAAATATCTTTCATTTCATTTCTTCTTTGCATGAATTCAATTACACTATTTTCTGTCTTATACAACAGAAATGCAGTGAAGTAAAGAAGAGTAATTGGTCCCTAATTTTCTAAATGTACATATTTTAAACATCACTGCTTTATTTAAATATTTTAGGGGCACGTGAAAATTCAGAAGTTCTAGATCTCATTGGGAAGTTTTTTGGGTTGAATGTAGAGGAGCAAAAGTAGAGGGGCATCCACCTAAGGAGGTAAGGTCAATAATGATTAACGAGCCCAAGAGCTCGTGATCAAATTAGCTAGGTTAGCATTCTGTAAACCAGTTTAGCATGTAGACTTCACTGTTACTCTCATTGGTTTTTTTACTGAAGAGAAAACAAACAAAAAAATTCCATGAACTGTTGTTACCTTTACAGACACCATAATGCCTAAGAAAATTTTCACCATGTTCGATAACCCTAATAGAACACTCCAGCTATTTCTTTGTTTAGATAAGTGAGTTACTCCTCATATTCAGCCATCTCCTTGCTGCCTTTTAAATAGAGAATCTTGCCTGTAAAAAAAGTCACAGAAGACCCTTTATCCTAGGCCAACCAAGGTATTTCTAGAAAGGAAAGACATGTAACGCAGGAACAATTCTAGTTGTACATGATGTGATTAAAAATACACTGAGTGCCGAACTTTCAAATAACGTATTACAGTAAAAAACACATTGCCTTTAATCCCTCTCAGAATATTGCACCTTGCTTCAAACGCATTTATTCTATTATTCTTGCCACTTTCTGAAGCAGTTCTGGAAGTTCTCTTGCATAAGTGTTCTCACTTGTGCTGTTGTGGCTCCCTAAATAACCTGAATCAATTCAAAATGTTTACCTTTCATTGTCATTTTATCTTTAGGAAGAACCAGAGGTCACATTTAATAAGGTAGAAGAGAGCACACCAGAATATTTTTATCAGCCTGCCTTTCCATTTGATGGCATTCACCAGCAACATTCACTGTATTTTTGATCATTCCTCATAAAGATTCTCACAAAAGAGGACTTTAAGAACTGCTTCAGAAAGTAGCAAGAAGAATGAAATAAGTGTGTTTGAACCCAGGGGGAATATGTTGAGGGAGATTAATGGCAATGTATCTTTTACTGAAATAATTTTCCAAAAACTTTAAACATTCTTGGTATACAGTATTTTGATCACTCTCACGTCTTCCTAATAAATGGAAATTATTGTCTCAGTTATACTTAATATGGGGTGAGTCATCATCTAATTTGACTACATACTTAAAAGACATAGAAGTAATACTCGCATCATTAACTAGATCCTTATCAAAGTCTTTTAGACAATTATGTTTAGAATTTACATTTAGTGCAGTAAGCAAAAAGGTGGCAAACTCACATGTAGGCATATTTTAGAGTATGAAGTATGAGGTCAGAGTTACGAGTTGAGTGTATTTGTTATTCTTTACTAGTGTGACTTTGGGCAAATGAAATTAATTTGTCAGTACTTTGGTTTCTTCATCTCTACAATACAGATAATAGTTTGAAACCTTTATTGTTTTAGAGTAAAATGAAATAAAACATGCTAAGTTCTTGAAACGGGGCCTTGCACCCAATACATTTGAGCACTGAGCTGTGCTAGTTATTCCCTTATTGTCTGTCTTGACCTTTGTCCTCTGAAAGGCTGCATCCCACCATTTCGACATGGTCAGCGGTGGGGTTGCATCGGATGTTACAAGGTAGGGGAAAGATGGTTATTTCCCCTATTCCTTCTTTGCTGAACTTAAATTTTAGCACTAGCTGCTTTCTTTCTCCACAGCCACTGCTCTGGTCCCACAGCCCACCTCCCATCACTAGAGTTCACAGTCAAGCTCCTTAGACCTAGGAATGGTCATGGTTTTTCTTCCCACTGTTGCTTCAGGTACTTCTTCCCTGTTGTTGCTTCCTTAGGGACTTTCTAAACTCTCTCTTTAGGAAGGTTTTTTTTCAATTAAGTCCTCTGTATGTGCCACTAGTTTATGTTGGGACATTGACATGCATAAATTAACAATAAGGACTTTATTTGGACAAGTAGAGAATGTCTTTTTTGACAAACTATCTAGTAAACATGTGAAGAAGCTAATACAAGACCTGCAAAATCCAATGGGAAGTTTATTGGACAGGTAGTGGTCAATTATTGTGATATAAACCCAGCTTTGAAGACCGGAGAGAGTTTGTTTAGATGGCAGGGGGCCTTAGGAAGGAAGGGTGGAGTTCTCTTCTAGATGCATAATAAAACAAAATGAGCAGGAAGATTAAGAGGAAAGTAAGGAAATGTGATTGAATAGAGTGGGGACTTTATGTTAAGGGATGTGGTAGGCAGAATAATACTGGTCTCTCAAAGGTGTCCTGTCCTAATCCCTGAAGCCTGTAAATACGTTACTTAGATGGCAAAAAGGACTTGCCAGCTATGATTAAATTAAAGATCGTGAGACAGGAGACACTATTCTGGTGAAATAACCCCAATGTAAATAAAAGAATCCTTAAGAAGGCAATAGTATTAGAGTGATAGAAGGAGACATACTGCTGGCTTTGAAAATGGAGAAAGTCAACTCAAGTCAAGGAGTGCAGGTAGTTTCCCAATGCTGGAAAAAGCAGGGAACCTGGTTCTTCTCTCCAGCCTAGAGAAGAAATGCCCAGACAGCACCTTGATTCTAACCTAGAAAGACTTATGACTTAGCAGCAATAAAGTGAATTTATGTTGGTTTAAGCTGGTAAATGTGTGGCACTTTGTTACAACGGCAATAGGAAACTGGTACAGGGTAGTGGGGAAAGGGGCTGGATTAGCATGCTCATCTGAGAACTTTGGGTTTTATCTGAGAGGCAACAAAGAACTACAAAAGATTTTTGACTAAAATCGTAGATATTAATGAGAATGACGCATTAGGATGTTGGATTAGAGATTGGGTTCAGCCAGTTTATCTTCAAAAAGATAAGCAGCACAGTAGTGGGCATGGATGGGTATAGGGATGAGACCCCAGATTAGGTGTGGGTTCCGTGAGTTAATGACGTTTCCAAATAGAAGGAAGAACTGATAAGGAAGACTGATAAGGATGAACTGACAGAATATGCTGACTGAAAGGGAAGTCAACAAAGGAAAGGAGGAAGCCACAATCCTTAATGTGGTATTGTGAAATGGGAATAAATTACAGTATGTATGAGGAACCTGTTGATTCTAAGTCAATAACATTTTTCCATTCTAAATTTCAATATTGAATCGTTCCCTCAAGCACACAAAGATTCTAAGATTATGATTTAAAAATATCTTCCATTGTTTTCCTGTAAATCCCAGATTCAGCAACGCATACTATATACCAAGATTTATGAAAAATATAATTTGTTAACCTTCCCCTCCCTTCTTAAAGTTTGCTTTTTTTTTTTTCTTTTTAGAAGATACTGAAAACTAATTGGATAATTTCTGCACTAGTGATTACTTGTTTGGTAAAATGAAAAATATATAATTGAACCGTCATTATTTAGACTTTTTATAATAACAAAAACAAAATGCAGACTATCTCAAAAAATTTGGGGCCGAATCATAGGTTGAGCATGTGTAAAGGCTAGTGGCAGTAGCTGGTGAATTAAACACCACTCACTGGCTAGAATGCTGTTCAGAAGTTACCACTGTTTGGATTATTGGACGTTTCCGGAAAATGTTTGGATGAAAAGGGAGTAGCTCATTAACTCCCTTCACACCACTTTACTATGAAGAAAGCCCTGTATGCCAATAATGCCTTATCTAAATTACCTTCATAAAAGTTAACAATGCTTGCCACCTAAAGCAGGATTAAGCTGGATGGCTTCCTCTTATTTTTTTTTTTTTTTTTTTTTATATTGACTGTATTTGAAGAGATTTTTTTTTTTTTTATTTTAAACCAAGAACATGTATTGGTACATTCTACATACAATGGTCACATTCATTACATTAATTCTGTACCCATACATGATGTATCTTGGTTCTCCCCCCTCTCCCCCCCTCCCCTCTGCACCCTCCCTCCCTATACTAACGAGTATTAATAAGCATGCCAGCAGTAAAAAACCTCAAACAATTGGGCGTCTATGATATGCTAAAGCCACCCATTAATGAAGCCGTTAATCAGGCCACTTTCTTTCACTGCAGCTTTCACCACTGCCCTTCCGCGCCTCCACTTTTCTTCTGTCACCATTCCAACTTGCCCTCCCAAGCCAGTAACTTGAATAAAGATCTGACCAAGGGTTAATCATTAGGAAAATCTTAGAATGATTCAATCCTGTAAATTGGATATAATTTTACATTTCTGCAGTGTTTTTAAAATCGCACCTTAAACATACTTATATGAAACGATACTATTATTTTGCATTTTAAAAGAATAGTCTGTGCTGTTCACCATTTCTGAGTTTCAAAACGTTCCTCCTCTCGATTGCTGACACAAACGCCTCTTTCAGGACAGGAGAGAATTTTACTTTGCATCCTAAATCTCTTAGGACAGATTTAGGAGAATCTATCCTAAACGCCAGCCTGCAAAAAATGCCAGAATGTCCACTCTCGAACAATTTGAGGGTCAGAACTTCGACTATATCTCAATCACCCTCTAGTTACCTCCCACAAAAAGGGGTAGAAAAGCCATTCAGCCACGTCCTAAAATACAAGGTACACGGTAAACACAACTTTCATTTGAAAATCTCATGCGGCCAGGTAAAAGTTTTCAGCACTGCCTCATTCTCACTACTGGGCTGGAGAGGCTCGAGCGACACCGAAACTCATTGCTATCAAGAGCCAAACGCAGAAGCTGGCTTCGGGCTGACCTGCGGGCTACCTGGCCGGCGAGGTGGACGGCGGCGCGCCTCCCGCTCCCGGCCCACAGCGCCGATCCCGCGCGTCCCAGGTGCTGGGAGCGAAGTGGAGTCGCTTACCGGTGAGAAGCCAGAAGCAGGCGACAGCGACCTCTGGGCCGGCAGCGCGCGGGGGGGCCATGGCTGGCGCCGCGGCAGCGCCCGGGAACGCGCTCCTCCGACGCCGAGTGCTCCGGGCCGCCTCTGCGGGCTGCCTCTGCGGGCTGCGCGGTCTCCGTCCTCCGCAGGGGTGATTTCCTGTCTTCGGGTCCGAAACCTCTAAGTTGGCTGCACGCTTTTCACCTCCTAAAGGGATTGCCACATCGCCGGCTCCTTCGCGCTTTCAGTCGAAAATCTCACTGGCAAGCGTCCCAGGCTCTGTCCCAGACATGGACAAATAAAGCCAGCATCGCGGGTCCTTTTTTAGGCTAAAGTCCACGGGCCGGGAAGGCAGACCTTAAAGGGACATCTGCCTTTTCATTGAGAGGGCGAACGCTCTCTCTGCGCCAAATCCCTAAGGTGGTAGAAGAGCGGCAAAGGCTGGACCTCGGGGAGGGCGTTGCCAGCCCGGTGGCTCCGCCCTCGCACCCCTCGCTGCTCCAGAGTCTGGACAGGAAGGGCGCTGCGAAAGTGCCCGGGCTCCTGACCCCGCAAGGAAGGCGGCTTCTGGAGGTCTGACTGCGCAGACGGGCCAGACTGTGAGAGCAAGGTTTCCTGGGCTGAGGACTCTTGGACTTCTCCTCGAAGTCCTCTGGCCCCCAAGGGGGCGTCCCAGACGCCCCGACACGCCCCACCGAGGGCTCTGCTTTCGCTTAATGGAAAGCATTTCACTTCGATTATGACTGCTGGTTAAAGGATGGTTGCAGATAAGTTTTATATTTTTTTTAACGGGGGAAAACAATGATAAAGCGAAGAAAGAAAAATAAGACTGAAAGAAAAAAGGGAGAAAGAGACGTGCAAGAGGGAAGCGGAAAGGTCAAGAAAATGAGGAAAGTAGCTTTCTTATAAATGGAATGTGTGTGGGCTACTTTAAGCTGATTTGGGATGTTTTTAGACTGGAAATCAAATGTAATAAAGAACGAAAACCATTGTTTTATGAGTAAGACTGCATTAAATCGTGTTCATGTGGTTTCACCCCCAGAGACAGGGACCAGAGATGTGGTTAAGAATTTTCGTCCATCCCTTGCCTGGTGTTGAACAAGCCTCCTGGAGCCACATTTACACATTAGCTTCAACAAATACTATTTCCAAAGCTGCTGTGTCTCAGTAGTCTTGAGAATGCCAAAGAAGAGAAAGCTACAGATGATTGGGTTTTAAGTTTGGAGGTGTTTGAAGGAATCAATTTGACAATTGAGTATCGCCATTCAGCACATGTAGGAATAGGGTAGCAAAAGAGTGCCGCCCCAAGGAGGGCTGCTTGCCTAGAACACAATACAGGTAACATACTACATGGACTTCATGGGATAGAAGGCAGGGAGAGGCCCACAGGGATGGTGGTATATATGTCTAAATAAAAGACGTAGCTACTAAAATTTGGAGGACAAATGCCAAAGAATTTAACGAAGGTCAAAAACAAGGTGGCAGAGATAAGAGGTTGTAGACTGTCAAATCTCAGTGCCATGACCCATTAGCCAAGGAATTCCTCTTCTTGTTTATTAACTTGAGGTAATTTATTTATGTATTGGAAGTGGTTTATTACTAAGTAAATACACTACCTCCCCTCGTTTTTAGGTTTCATAATCTCTTGGCTTTACTTTCAAAATTATGCTATTAAATTCTAGAAAAATATTATTGTTGGGTTACAGTTCAATCCCATTAGACATTACTAGGGTGCCTTTGCTTCCATTCAGTGTTTTCATATTTTTCCAAAGAATGCCTTTCCTGGGTACATCACATTTCTCTGTGTATAGTCCAGTTACATTGTTTGTCTATGAGGATAATCCACTGGGTCTTGCAAAATAATCAATATGTATTGATTAATACTTGAGCATTTAAAACTCTTAATAATTTGCTAAAAATAGTTATCAAAATTACTTAGAGTTCAAAAAGAATAATGTACATGTATGTGTATATATACACAAACATGCATTTTCTATGTGTGCAAACATATATATTCATACACATATACATAGACATATGCATTTATATCATTCTAGTAAGTTGTAATGTGTTTCATTGGGGAAAATAGAAAGAAAATTATAAAATAGCTTGTTGAAATAATACTTATGGGTTAAAATATACTTATGTGGTCAAAGATGCAATTAGTGAAAACTTTTTCTCATTTTTGGGGTCAACATGTAATTTCAATTTATGTATGTAAGTATGTATGTATGCATTTATTTGAGTTATTTATTTATTTATTTATTTATTTATTTATATTTGAGTTTTTTGAGGCAGAGTCTCACTATGTAGTTCAGGTTGGGCCTAGAATTGTGCGGTCCTCTTGCCTCAGCCTCCTGAGTGCTGGGATTAAAAACATGTGTCACCATGCCCAGCTTGTAATTTCAATTTATTTATTTATTTATTTATTTATTTATTTATTTATTTATTTATTTTGGGGGGTGCTGGGGATCGAACTCAGGGCCTTGTGCTTGCAAAGCAAGCACTCTAACCGCTGGGCTAAATCCTCAGCCCCGTAATTTCAATTTAAACATCTGTCTTTTCTTCTAGGACTTAAAAAATATAATGGTCATAATTGCCAATGGTAGGGATATTGTTAAGGTTAATTTTCATATGTGTTAGAAATCTTATTGCAATAGTTATTGATTTTTTTGTGGCAAATCAATGCAAATGTGGAGACCAAAAAATAGCTATTGTTGGAAAATTAAATTTCGAATGAGGTCTTGAAAAGTAGAGTCTATACAAGGAGGCCAAGAGTATTTGTGATTATTGGAAAACAATCTTACAAAGAAAAACATATACTTCATACCAAAGTATTCTTCTTGGTTTAAACTAACATACTGAGCAAAACTACTGGAGCTAAGTAATGCTCTGGAGTTACACAGTGTGGATTAAAACTCTGCAACCACAATTTGACAGCTGTGTCATGTGGGAAAAGTTGTCCAGTGTCTCCAAGTCTTGGTATTTTGAAACATAGAATGAGGATGAAAACAGTGCCTTTCCCTGAAAATTATTGTGAGGGTTAAATGAGGCAAGGTATAAGCAATTAAGACAATATCTGAATTGAAGTAAATTCTCAATAGGACTCATTCTTCTTCCTAGTATCAGGTGAACAGTGGAAACATAGGGCAGCCGTGTGTGTGGTAGTCCTTGCAGGAACCAGTACTGTGTGATGGCCACAAGAAGGAGAGATTAATTTTTTAGCTAAAAACATCACCACTAGCTCTATTATTTCTGTAATCCTCACATATAGAATATTTACCTCAGATTATGGAATTATCTTGATATGCCTAGAGAGTGGGTAAACTCAGATTTCATTATAATATTAACAATAAATTTTGCTAGCTGTTAAAGAGATTTTTTTTTTAACCAGAAAAAGAATTTCACTAAGAGTTTGAGGCTAGAAGAGAGTATAAAGCTCTGTCCCTGGTGTGTATGCTAATGTCAGTGGTAAAATAATGGATCCTAAAGCCACAATATTGATAAGGTACTCCCACCTGGAAGATGGTGCCAAGTTTACTGTGTACTAAATAACTTAAAAATTGTTCCACATTAAAAAAAACAGATTTTATAAGAAAATTCAAAAATGACTTTTAAAAAAAGTTAAATATAAGATTTCAAATAAGCCTTAAGGTAACATCACAGTGTACTTCTACCCCACTCTTCACCCCTCAATTCTGGGGAATTAGAGTTAGGTAAATTGTCTAGAACTACTTCTGTTTTTACAACGATTTCATAAAGATTCAGATTTTAAAATCCTACTCCTCACACTCAAGGGAATATATGACATGTCAGTAATGTTAACTAACAGGGGTAACCCTTGTGGGAAACAAATTCAGTAGGTCAATAATTGTTATTTTCCTGATGTATATTTGACTCCAGGGTTATGTTCTTCAAAGGCAGAAATGAGTAGGATTTTTTTTTTAATTCTACTGCAAATCTGCTGTCTATTAAGTTCTTATAACTAGAAACAGAAAATAAGTAGTTTTGTCCTTAATTCTAACATTGGAATGTTTCTTTTTAAGCCTATTCAATTAAGCCAAGTCATCTAAATTACTTGCTGCCATAATACCTCAAAACTCATGACTGCCTCCTCTGTGACCAAAATAAAGTCACAGTGATGTGGAGTTTGAACATCATCACTGGCCAACGATTTGTTTTTTGTTATTGTGCAATATTCCTGTGTGCGTGTTTTCTCATTTAAAATATAAAATAGGTGTTCCTCCTGCCATATTTCCTGAACAAGTTTTTGCCAGAAACCTTATCCAAAGACATTTGGGCAACTAGTACTTCATGAGACAAAAGAACTTCACTTCAGAATGAATCTTGGTGAAATATGCTTCTTAGTACTGTAGGAAACTTCCCTCGACTTACTGGAAGACTTCAACATGAGTGACACGTTGGGGCTGATGCAGGGAGTCTGTGCCAGGGTGGTATCTTGGCAAGAATATTTGATTCGTGGCACTCTGTGACTCAGAATAATAATCACTGATGAGGAAAAGTGTTTTAGCTGCATTGCTGGGTCCCATGATTTGAATATGAGTTTGTGATGTTTTATTATACTATGTGGTTTAGGCAATTTTGAGAGTATTTGTGCAGGACAATTTATTTTCTATTGACCAATTTCTAAAAAGTTGAAGTATGTTGGCTCAAAAATTCTACAGTTACAACAAATACATGGTTAATTAGTATTTCATACCAAAAAGGTTAGTATTTCTTTTGCAGGACTGTGTCATGAAATACAGGTGGAGAAACACCTTTTTTTTTTTTTTAAAGAAACAAATCAAGGGAAAGACAGTTTTTTGATTCTGAAATAATGCTTAGATAGCTTGTTTTACAGTTGGTCCTCTTCTCTCCTAGACTAAAATGAAGTACTGATTTTTATTCCCTGCAGCATCTGACTTTATGTAGTTTATTAATTCAGTCATTTAGAGAGTTACTTCTATGCAGCAGGAAGTTTCTGAGGACCTGTGGCTTCAGAGTTGTCGAAGTGCTAGGGCTTATCTCAAGTAAATTCACAAGTTACCTAGAGATTATGTGTAGAACAAACTCTCCTTGCACTTGACCACAAAAATAGAGAATACATAAAATCGACAGGAAAAAAAAAATCAAGGTTTCTTAGAGATACTAGACACTGCAATTTAGCTTTGTAAGAAGTGGGCAGAGGATTTTACAGGTAGTCAAGATAGGTGATGGAAATTCTAAGCAAAGGAAACATGATAAGGATGAAAATATTTGAATAGAAATTTAAAAAGCCAAGTAAAGTTGGAACCAGATTAAAAGGATCTTAGGACAGATGCCAAGGACTTTACACTTCTTATAAGCATAGATCACTTTCATGATTCTGAGTAACATATTCAAATAACATTTTCACTCTGTTTTTGTTTTCCCTCTAATTGCTTCCTTAAAGTGGCTTGATTTTTTTTTTTTTTGCAGTAGTAGAAAAAAAATGGAAGAGATCATGACCATCAAACAAACTGAAACTTTTCCCAGGATTTTTAAATGTAATATCTTCATTAAGGAAATTTATAATTATTTATTTTCAATGAGACTATATACATGTTATGGTGCATATTTAGATGCCTGTAAGCTTTCTGAATTTATAGGTGGTGTTTTGGGAGCTGATTGGATCATAGGAGTGTGATACTCATCAGTGGATCAGTCTGCTGATGAGTTTATAGCTGAATGATGTTTAGAGGTGAAGCCTGGTCAGAAGAGGTGGGACACTGGGGGCGTGGCCTTTATGGGTTTATCTCTTCCCCATTCTTCCCTTCACTCCTTCTCTGCTCTCTGCTTTCCATAAGCAATGCTCCTCTGACATGCACCTCTGCCATGCTGCCCTGCTTTCTCAGTTGAGTACAAACTGACACCTCTACATACTGCACCAAAATAAATCTTTCCTCCTTTAAATTGTGGGTGTTGGGTATTATGTCTCAGCAATGAAGAAAGTAGTTACTTAGTTGAGACAGATTTTGGTAATGAGAATAGGGTTGTTTCTGTGACTACCTGAACGTGTGGTTCAGAAGCCTTTGAACTGGCTTGCAGGAAGAGTTTAAACAGGTTTGGAGATACCAACTGGGAAAGCAGACCTAGAATGGTATAAGCTGAGCTTGATGGGAGATTCTGGTTGGAGCTCAGAAGACTAGAATTTTGACAGTCATGCAGATAGAAAACACCAGGTTTAGGAGGTTTCAGTTGGGAAGGACTTCATTGGCCGTTGGACTCCAGGCCATGTGTGTGATGCTCTGGCAGAAAATTTGTCTGCATTTTGCTCATGTCTAGGGACTTTGCAGGAAACTAAGATTAAGGGTAGTAGACTCATGAATCTGGAAGAGGAAATGTCAAGGCAGCCAAATATTCAGGCTGTGGCTTGGGTACTGTGAGGAGCTTTCTGCCAGCTCTATGTTGCAAATCAAAAATGAACAGCACAGTTGAATGATTTTACAAGTTTTGAGTTTGGCCCAAAAGGGAGCTATATGAGGAACCAGTAAGGCCTCATTGTTTGCACGCTCAAAATCACCAGGGTGAAATACCTTGCTTTGAGTAGGGAGCCCCAGGGCATCATAGTCTTCCCAAAGGTGAAATACTTTGCTTAGAGAAGGGAGTCCCAGGGCACCATGCTCTAGAAAGGCAGCAGCCCATAAAATTTATTCCTTGGCATTCAGTTCATAGAGCTAAGCCATCCAGGCTCTCAGAGACCCCACACAGCCATGGCAGAAGGCATCATCCATGTGGTACTGGTTTGAAACATATACAGTTTGTAAGAGTTGTGGGGTCAGGGGGGCTTCTACCCAGATTTCAGAAGAAGGCCTCAAAGGTCAGGCAATGGGCTCCTGAAAGGGCAGTGTATAAATTTACACATTCTTCTCAACTGCACATGGGATGTTCTCCAACACTAGCTCACAGAACATGCTTAAGGAATGCAAAGGAATTGGAAAAGGAATATGCATGGAATATCCCATGCATATTATCAGACCATAATGCAATGAAATTGTAAATAAATGGCAAAAAAACCCACAAAAACTTGATAAACACACGAAAATTAAATAACACCCTCCTGAACAACCAATGGGATGCAAATGAAATTAAAGAAATTTGTTTCTACAATTAAATGATAATAACTATACAGTGCTGGAACTTATGGGATGCAATAAAAGCAATCCTATGAGGGAAATTTATAGAGGTAAATTGACATATCAGCAAAACAGAGTGAGGTCAAATATACAACCTAACTTTTAACCTCAAGCTTCTAGACAAGGAAGAGCAAGTCAAGCCCAGAGCTCCTGTACGTGAGGAGATTATAAAGATTACAGCAGATATTAATGCAGTTTAAACTAAGGAAACAATACAAAGAATCAATGAATCAAAGAGTTGATTCTTTGAAAGATTGAAGAAAATTGACAAACCCTTAGCCAACCTTATCAAAAGAAGAAAGAAAAGACTCAAATCCATGCAATTAGGAATGAAAAGGGTGAAATTACAACAGATCCCCCAGAAATCCAGAAGATCATCAACAACTTGCAGAACCTTTATTCTAATGCGATGTAAAATACAGAAGGAATGGACAGATTCCTAGATAAAAATGAATGAAGAAGATATAGAGATTCTAAATAACCCAATATCAGTCAATGAAATTGACGATGTAATTAAAAACCTGACAACAAAGAAAAGCCCAGATCCTGATGGAGTCACTGCTGAATTCTACAAGAAATTTAGAGATTTAATGCCACTATTCCTCAAACTCTTTAATGAAATTGAAAAGAAAGCAGTACTCTCAAATTTATTCCTGGAAGCAAGTGTCACCCTGTTACCAAAATCAGAGAAGGATCCAACCAAAAAAGAGAACTACAGGTCAATATCCTTAAAGAACATAGATGCAAAAATCCTTAATAAGACACTGGGAAACAGAATGCAGCAAATTATCAAGATTATACACCATGAGCAAGTAGCATTCATCCCAGGGATGCAGGGATGGTTCAATATATGCAAATCAGTAAATGTGATACACTAGATTAACAAATGATCACTTCCACAGATGCAGAAAAAGCATTTGACAAAGTCCAACATCCACTCATAATAAAAACCCTACAGAAAATTGGAACAGATGGTCTTTATCTCAATCTGATAAAAGCCATCTGTGACAAACCAACAGCCAGTATCATACCAAAAGGACAAAAACTGAAAGCTTTCATTCTAAACTCAGGAACAAGACAAGGATGTACACTATCACCACTCTTATTTAATATAATTTTGGAAACATTAGCCAGAGCAATTAGACAAGAGAAAGAAATAAAGGGAATAATGATAGGAAAGGAAGAAATTAAATTATCATTATTTGTGGGTGACATGATATTCTTTATAGAAGACCCCAAAAATTCCACCAAAGCACTTCAAGATTTAATAACCAAATTCAGTAGCATAGCTGGATACAAAGTCAACACTCAAAAATAAATAGCTTTCTTATACACAAATTACCAATTCACTGAGGGAGTAATCAGGGAAACAAAACCATTCATAATAGCATCCTAAAAATGAAACACCTGGAAATCAACCTAAAGAAGGAAGTAAAAGTCCTGCACATTGAAAACTACAGTACTCTGAAAAGAAACCAAAGAAGATATCAGAAAATGGAAAGATAACTGTTGTTCTTGGACAGGAGGAATCAAAATAGTGAAAATGGCCATACTTTCAAAGTTGTTATATAGATTTAATGTAATTTCAGTTAAAATACCAATAGCATGCTTCACAGAATTAGAGAAAACAATCCTAAAATTGATTTGGAACCAAAAGAGACCTAGAATAGCAAAAGCAGCCTGGGCAACAAAGGCAAAGCAGGCGACATCACAATCCTTGACCTGGAATTATACTACAAAGCCACTGTGATAAAAACAACATGGTACTGGCAAAATATATAAAACGGACCTGAGGATCAAAGGAACAGATTAGAAGATGCAGAAAGAACCCTGAATACCCTCAGCCACCCTATCTTTGACAAAGCGGCCAAACTCCTTCACTGGAAGAAAGATAGCCTCTTTAATAAGTAATGTTGGATGATTTGTCTTGGAAACAGCCCAAATGCCCTTTGACTCATGAATGGATAAAAAAGATTTATTTTTTTTTATACAATGGAGTACTACACAAACATAAAGAAAGATAAAGTTTAGATATTTCTAGGTAAACAGATGCACCTTGAGACAACACTCTTAAGTGAAATAAATTGGACACACATGAGTAAATATTGCATAATTTCTCTGGTGTAAGAAACTGGAAGTATAAATAAAGACCAAAATATATAATATATATTGAGGAATAGATAGAAAATATTCAAATGGTAAGGGGAACTAGGGAGGGAGGAGGGCAAAAAGAAGAGAAAAAATAAGAGAAAAGGAGGAAAAATTGGAAACCAAGATTTTGTAAATAAGGAGGGAGAAGGGGTCAGAGAGAGTGGATGGGGAAAAAAAAATAACCAAGATCTATCACATACAGCTACAAATTCCCTAAGATGAATGTGATCATTATGTATATCTAAAATGTACAAATAATATTAATTAAAAAAATGGTGCTGGAAAAACTGGCTTTCCACATGCTAAAGATTAAAACTAGAACCTTATGTTTAACCATGCAGTAAATTATAATCAAAATAGATCAAAGATTTAAATATTAAAATAGAAACACTAAATCTGCTGGAAGATAGAATAGGTAGAAATCTTAAAGACATAGGTGTAGGCAAAAACTTTATGATCCAAACCCCGATTGCACAAAGAATCAACAACTGGGATCTCATCTTATTAAAAAGTGTTTGCTCAGCAAAAGAAATCACCACCAGAATGAAGAGACAACCCATAGAGTGGGAAAAAGTTTTGCCAGCTGTTCCTCAAAGACTAATATCTAGAATATTATAAAGAACTCAAAAAAATCAGACTCTCCAAATTTAAAGACCCAATCCAAAAATGGGCATCTGAAATGAATAGACACTTCTTAGATGAAGAACTAGAAACAACAAATAAATATATGAAGAAATGTTCAGTATCACTGGTCATTCAAATGATGCAAATTAAAATAATGCTGAGATAGATTCTATCTCACTCCAGAAAGAATGGTTATCATCAAGGAATCAGCCAATAACAAATGCTGGTGGGGCTGTGGGGAAAAAGGAACTCTTCTCCACTGTTAGTAGGCCTGTAGACTGGTGTAACCGTTGTGGAAATCAGTGTGGAGAGTCCTCAAAATGTTCCACTCGACCCAGATATTTCCCTTCTTTGTATATTCTCAAAAGAATTAAAAGCATTATACCTCAGTAATACATGCACACCCATGTTTATAGCTGCATGGATTGTAATAGCTAAATCTTGGGGACAGCCCAAATACCCACTGACTGATGAATGGATAAAAAAATGATGTGAGTTTTTTATACAATAAAGTATTGCTCTGCCATAAAGAAAGATAAACTTGAGACATTTCTAGGTAAATGGATGCACCTTGAGATCACGCTGTTAAGTAAAATAAATTAGGCACACATGTTTAAATACTTGTTTCAATAATTGTTTCTCTGGTGTGAGAAGCCAAAATGTATAATAGATATTGGGAAAGGCAAAGAAAATGTTAAAGTGGGAAGGGGAACAAGGAAGAGGGAAAGGGGAAAAGAAGGGAGGGACAATAAAAGACAGAATAGAAGGAAAAAATGGAAACAGCTTTTGTAAATAAGGAGGGGAAGAAGGGTTGAAGGGAGAGGAGGGCAATGGGAAAAAAGGAAGAAGCAATACACTTCATTTACAGGTACAGATTCCTTGTGATGAATGTTATCATTATGTATATCTAAAATGTATCAATACAATAATAAAAACAACAACAAACAAACAATTTGTGAGAGTGAAGCTGAAAGTGCAGTGGAGACCCCAGGATGTTGGAAAAGCTGGGAATGTGGAATATCTGTGAAAAGCTGCATGGAACGAGCAGAGGCAGCGCAAGAGAGAAGCCAAGAGGATTCCAACCACCACCTGAAATGCTGGAGGGTGGGGTGGCTTAAGCCCTTTGGCGTTTACATCTTGCCACAGATTACCCTGGGTGCTGGACACGGAACTATGCGATTTCATGCTTGCCCTGCTGGATTTAGGTCTTACTTTGGTCCCATTCTTTTCTGTTTATGTCTCCCTTTTGGAATGGGAATGTTTACCCTGTGCCACTGTATGTCGCAAGTGTTAACCTTTCTTTTCATTTTTACAGGAGTGACAGCTAAGAGTTCATTTTAAATTTCAGAGAGGACTTTGGACTTAGACTTTTCAGTAATGCTGAAACTGTTGGGACTTTAGCAACTCTTAAAGATGGACTAAATGCCTTTTGCATAAAGGGAAGTGCATGAGTCTTTTGGAGCCAGGGATGGAATGTTGTATTACCCTAATACCTCATGTTCTCACACTTGGGGCTTTGGGGGAGTGAGTGGATCATGGGACCATGATACTCATCAGTAGATTAGTCTAAACATGATGTTGGAGGGTAAAGTCTGTCAGAGGAGGCAGGTTACTCAGGGTGTGGCTTGCAAGAGTTTATCTCTTCCACATTCTTCCCTTTACCCACTCTCTGCTTCCTGCCTGCCATGCCACAAACTCTTTCTTCTCTACCATGCCTTGCTGCTTTGGAGCCAGCAGACTGTGGACTGAAACCTCTACAAAATGAGAGCCAAAGTAAACCTTTCCTCTTAAGAGTTGCAAGTGTCAGGTATTATGTCTCAGCAATGAGACAAGTACCTAAGACAATACACTACTTGAATAAAGCTGGAAAAATGTCCATTTTTCTGATAAGAGGGCGTCAATAACCTAAAAAAAATAATCTTTAGTGGTTCTTTTAAAATTTAAAGATGGCAAATATGAAGCCACTTGCCTAAAAATGTTTTAGATACTCCCACTGGACAGTGTATAATAGATATTTAAATATTAGCAAAGATATACTGCCAATATTGATCATTTTTAGTTTTCTTGGGCCCAAAGTAGATTACTGGGGTGTGGAGGTGAATTAACTCATAATTATCTAAGTCTTTACTCTGTGGGTGATGACCATTTTGAAAGGCTGTGTGCTGAGAGAGGAGATCATGGGGTACTTTATGAAGTCTACTATGATTTTTTCCTTAGCTCTTCAGCTAAGGAAAGTGTAGGTAGCCAAGAGGATAGAGGCAGAGACTAGGAGTTAAAAGCTACTAAGCTCCCTAGAGTAAAGCAAGAATCAAAAGACAAGTGTGAACAGGCAGTGAGGGTAGACTCACTCTGGAACAAGGTTTGGAACAGAAGTTGTGGAAATTTCAAAACTAAAGCTATAAATGTCAAGATCTGTCCAATTTTTTCTTTCCTATAGGCCCAGATATGTTATAAAAATGAAGACTTTTAAGGATTAACAATAGAGTTGGGGTTAAATTTATCTGAGCTATAATAAGTAGTAGAATATGTCATTTTAAAATTAAGTACATTAACAAAGCTAATAGTAAAACAATAATATTAATTTAAAGTACTTGTTTATATAGTAGGGAAGAATTTCACAGTAACAAAAATGAGTACAAAAAAGAGAACAATTTTTGTGAGACTAAATTTCTCTCTTAAGCACTCAATTAGGTAATTCAGTGACATGCCATCCCTGGGGTTGACTTTCTCTTTTATTTAATTCCTACTGAGAAGAAAAGAAAAAGATGGAGGCTACATGATCAGAGAGCAAGCTTTTCTTTCCATAAGAACTACAGAAAGCTGTTGAATCCTTTCAATTTAATAAGTCTTATGGGATATGAAAGCACAGAGAAATTGGTAGTTCCTAGGATGTATGATCTAGATCAAAAGAGACTGCAAAATAAGGGTGGAAAGATGATTCAGACCTGACCCAGTCAATACTCAAAGCAGTACCATCCTGTGGTAGCCCCTGTCCAGATCCTATTTGGTCTGCTTGATATTCATGGGTCTATCAGTTACCATGTAAATAAGCAGAATATATCATTTATTTCAAGAATCAATATCTGAGAGTCTTCCATGGGTCATAGCCAGCTGTTGTGTTGTGCTGTGTCCTGAGTCAATCCATATATGATTAACCATGAAGACAACATAACTTGCAATAGGTCTGACCACTTAAAACATCCTAAGAATGGGCGCCGGACACCTGAGGAGTAGCAATGGAGTAAAGAGGAAAATAACTACTGTCCTACTTATGATTTTGAGTGACTGACAAACGAGATTACAATCTTCATCTGAGTTGGGACAAAACAAAAATATTCATTATACATTTACGGAAACTACGTTACATTTAACTAGCATAGAAAGGATTCAGTATCTACAAAAAATAAATACTAAAGTGCTTAGAAACAAATCTTGGGCAGATACAAACAATATGTGTCTGACACTTGAGTATATAATAACTGAATATTTAGGTTAATCTCTTATAAGATCTTATAACTCACTTTTATGATGCCCCCCAATCTAAATAGGAGTAGAATTAAATATTTTAATATTTAATCTAGCCAGAGTAGCAACATTTAGATTTTCCCTATTATCTGCAAAATACTAAATTTTGAAAATTTTAAATTCTATATTACTATACATTAGGAGAAGTGAATTAGGATTTTCTCTTTTGTGTTGATCAAAGTTAACTCCCATGAGTAAAAGGGTATTGTTAAAATTCCATTAAAATGTTTAATGAAAAACTTATCTTGTATGACTGTAATAATAGGCATGTTTGTGTAATAGTTAAGCAAACAAGAGGGGAGAAATATTTTGAGAATTATGGAAGAAGAACTTTAAAAAATCCACTTTTCCATGAAGGAATAATAACATTCGGGGAAAAAAAAAGTCAGAATCAATTTTTTCAATACTCTGGAACTAACCATAGACTTACAGAAATTTTTTTTTTTAAATCAAGAAAAATTGCCAAATTTCAAAACAGAAAATCTCTGTGACATTTTAAAGTGTCCCATCTCCATCCTTTTTTCTACTCCAGTTCTGTGGAAGCGCTGAAAGTGGATAACTTCACAACTGCACCATGTATGAAACCCAACAGTCTGGCAGCTGCTGGTAGAATAATTTTGGAGCTTCTCAAAAGTCCCATCCCAAGAGAATCATTATTCTCTGACTCATATGGCAGGCAGCTCCCTGAAAATCCCAGAGATACCTCCGAGTAAGCAGCCTTATTCCAAGGGGATTTGTTGAAAAAAGTCAGTGATAATTGTTGGCATATCTTGTCTTAGTTACTTTTCTTATTGCTGAGACAAAATACCCGATTCAAAATTAAAGGAGGAAAAGTTTATTTGGCTCACTGTTTCTAGAGTTTTTAGTCCACAGTCAGACTAGAGCAGGATGTAATATTCAAATTTCTAAAATGAGAGACTGTTATCTACACCTAGAAAAATTATTCCTTAAGAAAAAAGAGAAACTTACATATTCTCAGATACAGAAATTCTGAAAGAAGTTATTGCTAACAAACCTGTTCTACAAAAATACTGAAAATAAAGGAGGCTGAACAGTACCACTAATACATATGAAGGAATAAAAAACACGAGTAAAGATAACTATATATATATATATATAACTGTGAAAGAGAACAAAAACCTATTTTTGTTTACAAGTCTTCTATTATATTGGAAAGACAGTCATATAAAACAATAATTATAATTGCGTCAGTGGGTTTGTAATTAGCAAGATATAATTTATATGACATAGCAGCATAAAAAAGGTGCTGGGAATGGGCAACATTAAAGCCAAATTTTTGTATTCTATTAAAATTAACCCAACTATATTGTTTTAAATTGTTAATTGTACTTTTCAGGGTAACTCTGAAGAAAATAACTCCCCAAAAATGTATAAAACAAACAAGGAAAATACTGCAGTATATTACAAAATATCTATTTAATAAAACAGAAGATAATAATGCAGGAATAGAGGAACTCACCTTATATCATACACAAAAAGTAATTCAAAATGAATCATAAACCCATCTACAAGAGTTACAACTATGAAGCACTGAGTAGAAACACTCATAAATCTTCATGGCTTTGAGTTACGCAGTGGTTTTTGGCTACAGCACCAATAACACAAGTGTTCAAAGGAAGAAAAAAAAAGATAAGCTGTAATTTAATAAAATGTAAAACTTTTGTCCTTCAAAAGCTGTCATCCAAAATGTAAAAAGACAACATACATGACTGGAGAAAATGTTTGCAAATCATATATCTAGTAAGGGTCTGGTACTAAAAATATATAAAGAATTCTTATAACTCAACAATTTAAAAACCTAGTAACCCAATTTTAAAATGATTAAGTCTATATATCTTTATAAAAAAGAAATAATGATGGATATGCACATGAAAGGGCATCAACATCATACATTATTAGGAAAATAAAATCAAAACCACAATGAGATACTGTATTATACCATCTACATATGACTATGAGATAGTAGAAGCATTGGTAAGGAGGTGGAAAAATTAACACCCTTGTAAATCTGTTGGTGGGATTTTTAATGATGCAATTTAGAAAACACTTTGTCAGTTCCACAAAAAATTAAACGTAGAGTTATCACATGACCCAACAATTCTACACTGAGTATATACGCAAGAAAAATGAAGACATTTCCACTCAAAAACTGACACACAAATATCTAGAATAACATTACTCCTCCTTCCGCCTCCTTGTCCTTTCCTGTATGTCTTGGTCCCCTTCTCATCTGCAAAGATTTACCTTGCTATCCAGTTTCTTATTGTAAGAATTATTCCAACTCTTTTTTTAAATTAAGCAATTAAGTAGAATTCAAAATTAACCAAGTGTGCTTGCTTCGGCAGCACATATATTAAAATTGGAACGATACAGAGAAGATTAGCATGACCCCTGCGCAAGGATGACACGCAAATTTGTGAAGCGTTCCATATTTTTAAGACCCAAATCGATGCAATAAAAAATGAAAAGGGTGAAGTCACAACTGACCCAATGGAAATCCAAAGGATCATCAGCACCTACTTCAAGAACCTCTACTCAAACAAGATGGAAAACACTGAAGAAATGGACAGATTCTTAGAAACATATGAACTACCAAAACTGAATCAAGAAGAGATAAATATTCTAAATAACTCAGTATCAGCCATTGAAATTGAAGAGATAATTAAAAACCTACCAACAAAGAAAAGCCCAGGTCCCGATGGTTTCACAGCTGAATTCTACAAGAAATTCAGAGAGCATCTAATACCACTATTCCTCAAACTCGTTAATGAAATTGAAAAGGAAGCAGTACTTCCAAAATCATTCCTGGAAGCAAGTATTACCCTGATTCT